>PVJN01001093.1:119293-155727 GCA_004026805.1 Lasiurus borealis | reverse complement strand
TCATAATTAAAATACCAAGAGCAAAAGACAAAGAGAGAATATTAAAAGCAGCAAGAAAAAAAAAACAGTTTATTACCTACAAGGGAGCACCCACACGACTGTCAGGTGATTTCTCAACAGAAACGATGCAGGCCAGACGGGAGTGGCAAGAAATATTCAACGTGATGAATAGCAAGAACCTACAACCAAGAATAATCTATCCAGCAAAGCTAACATTCAGAATTGAAGGGCAGATAAAGAGCTTCACAGATAAGAAAAAGCTAAAGGAGTTCCTCAACTCCAAAACAGTATTATATGAAATGCTGAAGCGTACTCTTCTAGAAGAGGAAGAAGAAAGAGGTAAAAGACAAAAAATTATGAACAAATACATATCTATCAGCAAGTGAATCTAAAAATTAAGTGAATTAAAAATTTGATCAACAGAATAAACTGGTGAATATAATAGAATCAGGAGCACAGAAAGGGAGTGGACTGTTAATTCTTAGGGGGAAAGGGGTGAAGGGTGTACAGGGAGAGACTGGAAAAAAATCATACACCTATCGATGAGATCAATGGGAGGGAGATAAGGGCAGAGGGAGGGGTGGGAGCTGGGTGGAGGGGTGCTATGGAGGGGAAAAAAGAGAAACAAATGTAATAATCTGAATAATAAAGATTTAATTAAAAAAAAAAAAAACCTCTGGTACATCTACACAATGAAATTCTATGCTGTGGTAAAAATAGGGAGCTCATACCATTTGCAACAACATGGATGGAGATGTAGAGCGTTATACTTAGTGAAATAAACCAGGCAGAGAAAGCCAAATATCACGTGATATCACTCATCTGTGAAATATAATGAATGACATATACTGATAATCAAGATCAGATCTAGAGAATGAGAAACATTGATCAAAGCATCAAACCTAGGGGAAGGTGGGGGTTGGTGGGAAAAAGCGGGAGAGATCAAGAGAGCTACCTTCTTACATGCTTATGAGCATAAGCATTGGGCATAGAAAATGGGGAAGGTGTGTCAGGAGAGGAAATCCATACAGTGTTCTCCATAACCTTAAGATAAATTACTTCACGAGACAAAGATTTTAAATGAAACTCTGCAACATGAAAATTATTTTGGAAGGAAATAAAGAGAAGTTTCCCTTTAAGATCATAAGGAGCAGAATTGATAGTCAATACATTTGGCCCCTTGAGCTAAGTTAAGTAATCTGTGTTTTTGCCTCCCTGAAATAGTTTATATAAAGTTACAAAAATAAATTGTCAGCCATTTTGAAATTGAATTGCCATGGCCTAGGGCAAAGAATATCCTTACATGGTATTATCCTACAATATCATTTAATTTTTGATATTTCACAACAACATATTGTACAACCTACAACCACCCCAAACAAAGGTACAAACTAATTCTTTGAATGTTTAGCAGCAATTTAAAAAGAGGACATGAAAGGATTTAATTCCTTTCAGAAGGAATTGAGGCACTGCGAAGGCACTTGAGCGTTCTATACTGGCCCTCTTTCCTCTTTTGCCAAGAGGGACCCTCTTCTCACAATCCAATGGCCCTCAGCTGTAGCCTGAGCTCTCTATTAATCCTGAGGTTGAAACCTCGAGGTGGCTGATATAATGAATCTGTCTCTTGCCAAATGATGTGAGCTGAGCCATCCCTGGAGAAGGAACCTGAATTCCCCCAGACAAGTGAACAGTGCCAGGGCCCTGCCAGCAGGCGAGGGGATCCCCAAGACAGGTGCTGGGTGTGGAGGCCACAGGGGGGATAGGCTACCATGGAGACAGAACTGAACCTCACAACAACCTGTTTGGCCCCAGAGGATGACTACTTAGCCAGAAATGGGAAAGATTTCTCAGGGAAGGAACAACCTAAGACAGGGACAGTCACAGAGGGGCCATCAGGAAAGAACTTGGGGATCAACAGGGTGGGGCACAGACCCTCACCCCCCCCACCAACCTTGCAAGGGTCTGAACCTTCACCCCTTGTGAGGGTGGTCTCCTGTCCCCATGGCTACGTGCTTCCCATGCTAAGCACAAACCGGGACCCAGGTAACAGACAGAGACTGGGACCAGCTCAGATCAAGACTCAGGCATGCTCAGTACCAACTGAATGCAAATAAACCTCTCCACTAATATATACAGGGTAATATAAGATTGTTGGTAGAGTATTAAATTTGACATAAAACTGTTATCAAGCTTACAGATTAATTCAAATTGGTGAACTGAAATAAGCAAACACCCAAGAAAATTTAAGTGTACTGGACAAAAAGCTGTTTCTAACATATTAATTAAAATTTCTATTGATAGCTCATCTCATGATATAATTGTTTAATATGTAATGAACAGAAAGCAGGCATATTTGTGTGCAAAAGTTAAAATTTAAAGTTACCAAGATTGCATTTAAAAAATTTTACCAAGTTCTCCATCAATCAAAAAAAAAAAAAAAAGAGAGAGAGAGAGTGGGAGTAGGATAATAATAATAAAAAAGAAAAATATATATCTGGTAAGTAAATTACATTTAGAAAATTTTCACTTTAAAAAGTTAATTTCTATTTGTAATGCTAACAGCAAGACACCCATGAAAAACACACATGATGGTAAAATAAGCCAAAGGAAAAGCAGATAGGCAAAATAAAAAGGACCCCAAGTCAATTTTATAGAAAAGATTCCTGCATTAACTCTTGGTCGAGAATATGTTTATATACTTTAAAAAAAATCAACTCCAAGACCAAGTGGATTCCTTGGTCAACAGAGAGCAACTGACAGGTCTGCACCAAACATGAAGACAAGAGGAGAAACAGTCCAGAGATGGAAGACGTTGACGATGCCTTGCCATATGAGCAGTTAGCAGCTGAGCATCGATACAGGGTGCCCAGGACAAAACCAGCATCGCCACCATCTGTCCAGTATCCAGAAACCATTGATGACATATACACATAAGAAACTCTCTGACATTGAAACTGGGACTCAAAGCTATTGGACATTGGAATTGTGACTCAATCATTTTTCTTTTGACTGGTGGGTTTATTTCCAGCCTACAGGGGTAAAATGTTTCTAAAGATAAGAAAAAGGGGGTGGAGGGAAGGAAGCAGATGCAGAGGCAAAGAAGCAATGAATAGACTGTTGTGCTACAGTGGGAAGGCAGGTAAAGTTGGGGAGGAGGGACCTATAGGACATCAATGGAAGTGCTTGTATGCATGTGTGTCTAGGCATAGCCAGTGGAGACAAGGCAATGGTGGAAGGGGGGGGGGAGGAATGGGTGAGGGCATGTATTGGCAGGTGGGGAGGGCAATAGGTGGAAAAATAAATAAATAAATAAATAAATAAATAAATAAATAAATAACATTAATGGGTGGGGGAAGAAAAAAAAAAAGAAGAAGAAATGAAGAAGAACCAAGAGAAAATGAAGACTGGTGAAAAAGAAATGTACAATAACTTCACTGCTGTAAAGAACTCAACAGAAAGCATCCAATGTAGACTAGAAGAAGCAGAGGACAGTATCAGTGAGCTAGAAGACATGGTAGGAAGAAATACACAAGTACAGCAGTGTACTTGTACTAGAAAAAAAAAATTTAAAAGCAAGAGGAGAGCCTAAGGTAACTTTGGAATAACACAAAACAAAACATCATCCTCATAATTGTGGTTCCAGAAAGAATGGAAACTGAGCAAGGAATAGAAAGTCTGTTTGAAGAAATAATGACAGAAAACTTCCATGATATAGGAAAGAAAAAACCCAGACAAATCCAAGAAACTATAAGAGTCCCAAGCAAAATGAACCCCACAAAACTGACACGAAGGCACATTATAATTAAACTGGCAAACACCAATGACACAGTAAGAATCTTAAAAACGACCAGAGAGAAACAGATAGTTACCTAAAAAGGAACACCCATAAGACTAGCAACTGATTTCTTAACAGAAACTCATCAGGGCAGAAGATAATGAAATAAAATATACAAAGTCATGCAAAAGAAGGGTCTGAATCCAAGAATACTATAGCCAGAAAGGCTTTCAATCATAACTGAAGGTGAAATCAGGAGCTTCACAGACAAAAAAGACTAAAGGAATTAATTAGCAAGAAACCAGAAATACAAGAAATGTTAAAGGGTCTGCTGTAAAAAAAAAAAAAAAAAAAAAAAAGAAAAGAAAAGAAAAGAAGGAACTCATGAATAAAGACTAAAAATGGTGACAGATAAGTACCTATCAATTATAAATTTAAATGTAAACACTTTAAATGCTCCAATCAACGACATAGGGTAACCGACTGGTTAAGAAAACATGACCAATACATCTGCTGTCTACACGAAACCCACATCAGAAAAAGAGATGTGCACAGATTGAGGGTGAAGGGATGGAAGATGGTGTTTCAGTCAAATGGAAATTAAAAAAAAAAAGCTGGGGTTGCAGTACTTATATCGACAAATTAGATCTGAAAGTGAAGTACATAACAAGAGATAAGAAAGGCCACTTCATAATACTAAAGGGAACAATCCAACAAGAAGAAATAACTCTGGTAAACATATACACACTCAATATAGGAACATCTAAATACATAAAAAACAAACCTCCTGGAGGATATTAAAGGAGATAATGACAGCAATACAATCATAGGAGGGGATGTTAATACCCCATTGTCACCACTGGGCAAATCTTCTAAACAAAAAATCAGCAAAGAAACATCAATCCTAAATGACTCACTAGATCAGATGGAATTAATTAACAACTTTAGATTATTTCACCCCAAAGCCACAGAATATACATTATCTTCCAGTGCACATGGGTCATTTTCAAAGATAGACTTTATGTTGGGTCATAATAAAAGTATTTTCAAATTCAAGAAGATAGTAATCATATCAAGCATTTCTGAGACCTCAGTGCCATAAATTTAGAAATAAACTACAATACAAAGGTTATAAAGAAATCAAACACATGGAGAATAAACAGCATGCTATTAAACAACGACTGGGTAACCAGAGAGATCAAGGAAGAAATAAAAAGCATCATGGCAACAAATGACAATGATAACACAACAATACAAAACTTATGGGACACAGTGAAAGCAGTCTTGAGAGGGAAGTTCATAGCCCTACAAGCCTACTGCAAAAAACAGGAAACAATGGTAATAAATTACCTAACCCTACAATTCAACAAACTAGAAAGGGAGAGACAAGAAAACCCCAGTAAAAGCAGAAGGATGGAAATAGTAAAGACCAGAGCAGAGATAAACAACATGGAGACCAAAGAAACAATTCAAAAGATCAACAAAACCAAGAGCTGATTCTTTGAAAGGATAAACAAGATTGATGAACCTCTAGCCAGGCTCACCAAGAAGCAAAGAGAGAAGACTCAAAAAAAAAATCAGAAATTAAAGGGGAGAAATAACAACAGACCCTGCTGAAATACAAAGGATTGTTAAAAATATTATGCACAACTTTATTCCAACAATTTGGACAACCTGCAGGAAATGTACATATTCCTAGAAAAATATAACCTTCCAAAACTCAATCAGAAAGAATCTAACCATCTCCATAGTCCAATAACGATGGAAAAAATTGAAGCAGGCATCAAAAACCTTCCAGCAAACAAAGCCCAGGACCAGATGGCTGCATAGGATAGTTTTACCAAACATTTAAGGAAGAATTAAAACCTATACTCCTCAGACTATTCAAAAATATTCAAGAAGAAGGAACTCTTCCATACACCTTCTAAGAAGCCAGTATCACCCTAATACCAAATCCAGATAAAGACATCACAGGGAAAGAGAATTACATGCCAATATCTCTCATGAACATAGATGCCCAAATCCTCAACAAAATTCTAGCAAATCGGATCCAGCAGTAAATCAGAAAGATCATACATCATGACCAAGCAGGATTCATACCAGGAATGCAGGGATGGTACAATACCCGCAAATCAATAAATGTGATATATCACATAAACAAATTGAGAGATAAAAACCAAATAGTCAAATCGATTGATAGAGAAAAAGCCTTTGACAAAATCCAACATCCTTTCTTGATAAAAACTCTCAGCAAGGTGGGAATAGAAGGATCATACCTCAACATCATAAAAGCCATATATGATAAACCCACAGCTAACATCATACTCAATGGGCAAAAACTAAAGCCATTTCCCTTAAGAACAGGAACAAGACAGGGATGCCCACTCTCACCTCTCTTGTTCGACATAGTACTGGAAGTATAAGACATTGCAATTAGACAAGAAGAAGAAATAAAAGTTATCCAAATTGGAAAAGAAGAAGTAGAGGTGTTCTTATTTGCATATGACATGATAGTGTACGTAAAAATCTGAAGGACCCTATTCAAAAACTAATAGACTTAATAAATGAATTTGGCAATGTAGCAGGCTACAAAATTAAGGCCAAAAAATCTATGGCATTTCAATACAATAATAGTGAAATTAGAGAAAGAGAGGCTAAAAAAGCAATCCCATTTTTTATCATACCATAAGAATTAAGATACCTAGGAGTAAACCTAACTAAGGAGGTAAAAGACCTCTATGCAAAAAAACTACAGGACACTGGAAAAAGAGATAGAGGAAGACATACACAGATGGACGAGCATACCATGCTCATGGATTCGAAGAATCAACATCATTAAAAAGTCCATACTACTCAAAACAATCTATAGATTCAATGCACTACTCATTAAAATTCAAACAACATATTTCATAGACCTAGAAAGATCTCTTCAAAGATTCATCTGGAACAAAAACAAACAAAGAAACAAACAAACAAAAAAGACCCTGAATAGCCACAGCAATCCAGAGAAAGAAGAATAAAGCAGGTGGGATCTCAATACCAGATTTCAAGCTATATTACAAATCAACTGTTCTCAAAACATATTGGCACTGGCACAAGAACAGACATATAGACGAAAGGAATAGAATAGAGATTCCAGATATGCATCCAAACCACTATGCTCAATTAATATTTGACAAAGGAGGCATGAATATACAATGGAGTCAAGACAGCCTCTTCAATGAATGGTGCTGGGAAAATTGGACAGATACATGCAAAAAAAAAATGAAACTGGACCACCAACTTACACCAAATAAAAAATAAATTAAATAGTATACAGAACTTAAACATTAGATGGGAAACCATAAAAATTCTAGAGGAATCCACAGGCAGCACAATCTCAGACATATGCCAAAAGAACTTCTTCACCGATACTGCTCCAAGAGCAATGGAAGCTAATGAAAAAATAAACAAATGGGACTATATCAAAATAAAAAGCTTTTGCATAGCAAAAGAAACCATCAACAAAACAACAAGAAAGCCCACTGTATGAAAGAACATATTTGCAAATGTTATCACTGATAAAGTTTTAATCTCCAACATCTACAACCAAGTTATAGAACTTAATAAAAGGAAGATAAATGATATAATAAAAAAAAATGGACAAGGGACCTAAAAATAATTTTTTCAAAAGATGACAGAAGGAAGGCCAAGAGACACCTGAAAAGATGTTCAAAGTCACTAATTATCTGAGAGATGCAAATCAAAACGACAATGCAATACCATCTCACACCTATCAGAATGGCAATCATCAACAAATCAACAAACGGCAAGTGTTGGTGAGGATGCAGAGAAAAAGGGACCCTTGTGCACTGTTGGTGGGAATGCAGACTGGTGCAGCCACTGAGGAAAACTGTATAGAGTTTCCTCAAAAAACTAGAAATGGAACTCCCATTTGTTACAGCAATCCCACTCTTAGAAATATATCCTGAGAAATTAGAAACAGCAATCTGAAAGGATTTCTGCACCCCTTTGTTAATAGCAGCACAATCTACTATAGCTACAAATTGGAAACAGCCTAGGCGCCTGTCAGCAGATGAGTGGATCAGAAAACTATGGTACATCTACACAATGGAATTCTATGCAGCCACAAAAGAGAAGGAATTCTTACCATTCGCAGCAACCTGGATGGAACTGGAGAGCCTTATGCAAAGTGAAATAAGCCAGTCAGTGAAGGAGAAACACCACATGATCTCACTCATTTGTGAGTAATAAAGAACATTATAAACTGATGAACTAAAGGATAGATACAGAAGCAGTAAAGCATCAAAAAGACTGTCAAATTACAGCAGGAAGGTTAAGGATAGATGAGGTAGATAGAGATCAATCAAAGGACTTGTATGCATGCATATAAGTATAACCAATGAACACAAGACACTGGAGGTTAAGGTATGCCTGGGAGGGGGTGCAATGGGAAGATATGTATACATGTAACACATTAATAAATAAAAAAGAAAAGAAAAATGCTCGGAGACTGTAAAAAAATCCATGATGTTGTATTATTTGACTGTGAGTAAGAAATATTTGAGATTAGATAAGAAGCCTACCCCAAGAAGCAGGTATAGAATGCTTTCATGTCATTCTACTCTTATTCTTTGCTAATATTCTAATTAATCTCTTATTTTGATTACACTCTTATTATTTGTTTCATTTGAAGTCAACTAGCGCCGAGACCAGTTTTGCTCAGTGTATAGAGCATCAGCCTGCAGACTGAAAGGTCCCAGGTTCGATTCTGGTTCCGTGCATGTACCTTGCTTGCAGGCACAACTCCAGTAGGGGGCGTGCAGGAGGCGGCTGACCGATGTCTCTCTCTCATTGATGTTTCTGACTTTCTATCCTTCTCCCTTCGTCTCTGTAAAAAATCAATAAAATATATTTGAAGTCAACTAGCAATATTATATAATCCATATCTTATTAATTAGACTGATGCTTTCAGCATTAAGTACTGTCATCTTGAAATAATCTTAAAATACTGAATATTGACATACTTTTTGTCTATGACATACTTTGTATATTCTGATTAGGCTATTTCATACTTGCTAATATTTATAGGAAATAGCTAGGAGTCTACTTAAAGGGACTTACTTCTATTCTTTCCCTGTGATCCAGTCCCTGAGCAAAAATCCAGACCTCCTCTTTAAGATGCACACACACACACACACACACACACACACACACACACACTCCGAGTGGCCAGATTATTATGTATTATGATCTCTGAAAGCACAATAATCTGGCCACTGTGTGTGTGTGTGTGTGTGTGTGTGTGTGTGTGTGTGTGTTATTTTTTCCCCTATGATTGTGTAATTAGGTTGTTTCTAAATTTTCTATATTATCAAATAGAGTTTTGTAATTAAATATTTTCCCATTTTTCACTTCTGTAATACTTATTTAAGATGCATTACTAGAAAATTCTGGGGCAAAAATATATACATTGTTAAGGTTTCAATACATGTTATAAAATTACAAATTTACTTTTTTGTAATTTAGATTCCCTTCTGAAAAAGATTGTCTATTTCTTAGCACCTTTACAAATATTAAATGTTGCCATTTCAAAAAAAATGCAAATCTGAAGGACAAAATCCACTGTTTTTACATTTTAAAGGTAATCCTCCTTGTAAAAGAAGCAGACAAGTTTTGTGCTTTGTATTCTTAAACTATAAGGTTTAGATGTGGTTAATTTCTATCTTAACTCTCTATTTAAAATTTCCCAGAGCTTTGTTTTAACCAATGCCATCCATTGTCACTAGAGATGCACTGCATACAATAACTCACCAATCATTCCAGTCCTGATAAACCTGTAATATTTGTAATTTATGTCTATTGCTCATATTTAGCTATTTACTCTACTTTCATCATCTGTAGAAAACAGCTATATTTGCCTTGGTAGCATAGTTAGGGAGAGAAATAAGTTAGCTTTCACCTGTCTATATTCTTTTTATCTTTTTTTATTGTGGAATATGATCACTTGATTTGTGATATAATGATACTGAATGAAGAGCCAGAATATGTAGTGGCAAAGAAAATATATATTTTTGTAACAAAAACAAAACAAAACACTTTTTTATTGTTTCACCTGTTGGAAAGGTCGAGTATTCAGAAGGGAAACGTATGTCATCATAAAACGGAGTTAGATAATAGGAAATAAGGCATAAAAGCATTTCCTAACCTTTTGGATAGAACTTGCAAAAATCTTCAATTTTATAGAACACTATATAACTATGACGTGCATTCTCTTTAGCTGCTTTGTGATTCCCCACAAGAATAAACATACTGCTTGGTAAAAATAAAAATACACAGGGAGCAGTATTTGTCTTGGCATTTTCTGGCTTGCACTGGCTCAGCTGCGGCTCTTGGTTGTGGTTTTTCTACATGTCATTTCACTGGAAGAGAAAAAGGAAAAAATAAATTCAACTTGTTTTCATGCCTGACCTCTAATAACATGCGGTGGGAAAATACTGGGGTGTGAGGCCTTCTTCTCAATTTCTTCAATGAAACAAGGTCACAGGTTTCTGAGGAATGGCTAATATAGTAGTATTGTGCCTTTTGTTCTCTAGGGTTGTTATATGGGACAGATAACAATTTTGATGTTAATTTTCCCATGTATTGTTAAATATATCAATCCCTATACTTACTTAGAGTTCAGTAACTATTTACTAAGAAAAAACACCATTTTTCATGGCTAGCATGAATCACAAAAGGTATGATCTACTATGCCAGCTCATTGAAATAAGATCACAAAATATACTTTAAAATGAAGGCCATAAAAGAGATAATAAAGACCATTACATAACATTAAATAATTGATCCAACAAGAGGATATAAGCCTAGTAAACATAAACGCATCCAATATAAGAGAAAAAAATCAACAAGAAAACAGTTACTCTAAATGACACACTAGATCAGATGGATTTGACATTTACAGAATCTATGAGACAGAACAAAAGCAGACCTGAGAGGGAAGTTCAAAGTACTATAGTACCACCTCAAATATCAAGAAAAAAAATAATAAACTAACCTTACAACTTAATGAATTAGAAACAACAAGAAAACTACAGAATAAGTAGAAGAAAGGAAGTACTGAAGATCAGAGTGTAAATAAATGACATACAAATGATAAAAGAAAAGATCCATGAAACCAAGAGTTAGTTCTCTTAAAAAGATACATTAATGGACCTTTAGCCAGACTCAGCAAGAAACAAAGAGCAAGGACCCGAATAAATAAAATCAGTACCCAAAGAGGTGAAGTAACAACTGACACTACAGAAATACAGAGGATTGTGATAAAATACTATGTAGAACTATACTCTATACCAACAAGCTGGACTATGTGAATAAAAATGAACAACTTCCTAGGAAAATACAATCTTCCAAAACTGAATCAGAAAACATAAATAGGCCAATAACAACTGACAAAATTGAAGCACTGATATAAAAAAACAAAAAACAAAAACAAATAAACAAACAAAAAACCACTCCTAGCACATAAGAGCCCTGGTCCTGGTGGCTTCACAGGGGAGTTTTACCATTGAAAGGAGAACTAAAACTTATTCTCCTCAAATTATTACAAAAAATTCAAAAGGAAAGAACACTTCCAAGCTTTTTATGAGGTCATCATGATCCTTATTCCAAAACCAGATAAAGATACTACAAAGAAAGAAAATTACAAGCCAGTTTCCCCCATGAACATAGACCCTAAAATCCTCAACAAAATTTTAGCAAATAGGATCCAGCTATATATTAAGAAGATCATACTCCATGACCAATTGGGATTTATTTTTACAATATTGGCAAATCAATAAATGTAATACATTACACAAAAAAATAAGACAAAAATTACATGATCATATCAATAGATGCAGCAAAAGCTGTCTACAATATCCAACACCCATTTTTTGATTAAAAAAAAATCTCAGCAAAGTGGGACTAGAGGGATAACACCTCAATGCAATAATTCCATATATGACAACCTACAGCCAACATCACACTCAATGGGCAAAAATTTAAAAAAACATACACACATTTTTCATAAGGACAGGAATAAGACACTTTCACCATATTTATTCAACATAGAACTGGAAGTGTTAGCCACCATGATCAGATAAGAAGAAAACATAAAAAGGCATCCAAATTTGAAAGGATGAAGTAAAATTGTCATTATTCAGAGATACCATGATATTGTACATAGAAAACCCTAAAGACTGCACCAAAAATAACTAAATTTAATACATAAATTTGACAATGTAGCAGGATATAATAATAACACCCAGAAATAAATGACATTTTTATATGACAATAATGAATTCTCAGAAAGAGAAACTAAACCAAAAAGCCCATTTACCATTGCAATGACAAAAAATTTAGGAATAAACTTAACCAAGGAGGTAAAAGACCTGTACTCCAAAAACTATAGGTCATTGAAAAAAGAGATAGAGGTTGTTATAAACAAGTGGAAGAATATACTCTGTTCATACATTTGTAGATTTAACATCATTAAAAAGTCCATATAACCCAAAGCATTCTATAGATTTAATACAATTCCTGTTAAAATACCAACAGGGTAATCTAAGATTGTTGGTAGAATATTAAATTTGAGGTAAAAGAGTGATCAAGCTTTCAGATCAATTTAAATTGGCGAACTGAAATAAGTGAACACCCAAGAAAATTTAAGTGTACTTGACAAAAAGCTGTTTCTAAAGTATTAACTAAAATTTCTATTGATAGCTCATCTCATGGTAAAATTGCTTAATATGTAATGAACATAAAACAAGCATATTTGTGTGCAAAAAAATAAAATTTAAAGTTATCAAGATTGCATTAAAAATTTCTACCAAATTCTCAACCAAAGGACTTGTATGCATGTGTGTAAGCATAACCAATGGATACAGGACATTGGGGGGTGGGGAGAGGTCAGGTGAGGGTATGCACTGGGAGGTGGAGAAGGCAGGGGGAGGTCAATAGGGAGGGAAAAAAGGAGACATATGTACTACTCTTTGTAATACTTTAAACAATAAAAATATATATTAAAAAATACCAAATTCTCCATTAATCAAAAAAAGGGGGTGGGAGAGTAGGATAATATCATGTAAGTAATAATATCTGGTAAGTAAATTACATCTAGAAAATTTTCACTTCAGAAAATTAATTTCCATTTGTAATACTAACAGCAAGACACCTATGAAAAACACACATGGTGTCAAAATAAGCCAAAGGAAAAGCGGGTAGGCAAAAATAAAAAGGACCCCAAGTCAATTTTATAGAAAAGATTCCTTTATTAACTCTTGGTTGAGAATATGTTTATATACTTTCAGAAAACAACTCCAAGACCAAATGGACTCCTGCAACAGAGAGGAACTGACAGGTCTACGCCAACCACGGAGACAAGGGGAGAAACAGTCCAGAGATGGAAGACGTGGACGATGCCTTGCCATACAAGCAGTCAGCAGCAGTGCATCGCTACAAAATGCCTAGGACGAAACCAGAGAGGGTAGGACTGGCATTGCCACCATTTGTCCACTATCCAGATACCATTGATGACATGTACGCATAAGGAACTGTTTGACATTGAAACTGGGACTCAAAGCTATCATACATTGAAATTGGGACTCAATCATTTTTATTTTGCTCTTGTGGGTTTATTTCTAGCCTACAGGGGCAAGATGTTTTTAAAGACAAGAATCAGGGGGTAGGGGGAAAGCAGATGCAAAGGCAAAGAAGCAATGAACAGACTGTCATGCTATAGTGAGAAGGCAGGGGAGGTTGGGGAGGAGGGGCCTGTAGAAGACCAACTGAAGGACTTGTATGCATGTGTGTGTAGCATGGCCAGTGGATACAGGGCAATGGGGGAGGTTTAGAAGGGGGAGACTGGGGGATGGGGAGGGCAATAGGGAAAAATAAATAAATAAATAAATACATAAATACATAAATAAGTAAATAAGTAAGAAAGTAAATAAATAAATAAATAAATGGGAAAAAAAATACCAACAGCGTATTTCACAGTTCTAGAACAAACATTATAAAAATTTATGGAACCAAAAAAGACCCTGAATAGGCACAATAATCTTGGGAAAGAACAAAGTTGGAGAGATCATAGTACCACATATCAAGTTACACTACAATGCCACTGTAATAAAATTAACTTTTACCGGCACAAGAATAGGCAAATAGATCAAAGGAACAAAACAGAGACTCAGAAATTGACTCAAGCCACCACTCTCAATTAATATGTGACAAAGGAGGCAAGAGCATGAAATAGAGTCAAGACAGTCTCTCCAATAAACGGTGATGGGGAAATTGGACAGATGCTTAAAAAAATGAAATTAGAGCACAAACTTACACCATACACAAGAGTAAATTCAAAATGAATAAAATAATTAAATGTAAGACATGAAACTATAAAAATCCTAGAAGAAACAATTGGCAGCAAAATGTCAGACATCTCTAATAGCATTGTTTGCCGATATATTTCCTAGGGCAAGGCTAACAAAGGAAAAAATAAGTAAATGTGATTGCATCAAAATAAAACATGTCTGCATAGCAAAAGAAACAATAAACAAAATGAAAAGGGAATCCACTGTATGATAGAACATATTTGCCAATGATCTAACTGATAAGGGGTTAATACACAAAATATATAAGGAACTCATACAACTTAGCAAAAGAAAGATAAACAATCCGATTTTAAAAATGGGCTAAGGATTTAAATACACACTTCTCCAAAGTGGACATACAGATGGCTAAGAAACATATGAAAAAATGCTTAAAGTCATTATTCATCCAAAAGATGCAAATCAAAATGAAAATGAGATATCGCCTCATACCTGTCAGAATTGCCTATCATGAACAAATCAACGAATGATGAGTGTTGGCGAAGCTGTGGATAAATGGGAACCCTAATACACTGCTGGTGGGAATGCACACTGGTGCAGCCACGTTGAAAAACAGTATGGAGTTTCCTCAAAAAAATTAAAAATAGAACTCCCATTTGACCCATTGATCCCACTTCTAGGAATATATCTTAAGAAACCTGAAACACTCATCAGAAAGAATATATGCACTCCTATGTTTATAGAAGCACAATTCACCATAGCTAAGATTTGAAAACAGCCTAAGTGCCTATAAACCAGTGGTTCTCATTCTTTCTAATGCCACGACCCTTTAATAAAGTTCCTCATGTTGTGGTGACCCCTAACCATAAAATTATTTTTGTTGCTACTTCATAACTGTAATTTTGCAACTGTTATGAATCATATCTGTGTTTTCCAATGGTCTTAGGCGACCCCTGTGAAAGTGTTGTTTGACCCCCAAAGAGGTCGTGACCCACAGGTTGAGAACCACTGCCATAAACAGATGAGTGGATAAAAAATATGGTACATTTATACAGAAGACCACTATGTGGCAATAAAAAAGAAAGAACTCTTACTATTTGCAACAGCATGGATGGACCTAAAAATATTATGCTGAGGAAAGCAAGTCAGTCAGAAAAAGTTAAGTATCAAACGATGTCACTCATATGTGGAATCTAATGAACTAAATAAATGGATGACTAAGATAGAACCAGAGACATAGAAGCATCAACAGACTGTTGAACCTCAGAGGGATGGCAGGGGAGTGTGGATGGAAAGAGATCAACCAATGAACTTGTATGCATATATGCATAACCTGTGGACACAGACAATGGGTTAGTGAGGGCCTGGGGGATGGAAGCTGGCTGGAAAAGGTTAATGGGGAGAAAAGGTGGATCTATGAAATACTTTCAACAATAAATATTCTTTAAAGTTTAAAAAAATTAAAAAGCAAAAAATAAAAATAATAAAATGACAATAAGTTATCACCTCAAACCTGTCTGAATGGCTATCACCAACAAATCAATATATGACAAGTGCTGGCGAGGATGTGGAGAAAAGTACATTGCTGATGGGAAGGCAGATTGGTTTAGCCACTGTTGAATACAGTATGGAGTTTCCTGAAAAAATTAAAAATGGAACTGCCATTTGACCCAATGATCCCACTTTTAGGAAAACATTCTAAGAAACCCAAATTACCAACCAGGAAGATTATATGCAGCACTATGTTCATAGTAGTGTAATGTAGAGTAGCTAACACCTGGAAACAGCCCAAGTGCCTATTAGTAGATGAGTAGATAAAAAAGCTGTGGTACATTTACACCATGTGATACTATTAAGCAGTAATATAAATGTATCTCTTACCCTTTGAGATAGCATGGACAGACCTAGAGGGTATTATGCTAAGCCAAATAATCCAGTCAGAGAAAGACAATTATCACATGATCTCACTCATATGTAGAATCTAAAGAACAAAGTAAACTGATAAAAATAAATAGATCCAGAGACAGAGCATCATGAAACAAACTATTGAATCTCAGAGGGAAGGTGGGGTGGGTGGGTGGGAAGAGATTAACCAGAGGTTTTTAAAAATATATTTTTATTGATTTCAGAGAGGAGAGGAGAGGGAGAGAGATAGATATATCAATGATGAGAGAGAATCACTGATTTCTGCCTCCTGCATGCTCCCTACTGGGGATTGAGCATGCAACGTGAGCATCTGCGCTTGACTAGAACCAAACCTAGGACCCTTCAGTCTGAAGGCCAATACTCTATACACTGAGCAAAAGGAGCGAGGGCTTACCCAAGTTTTTATATGCCTATATACATAACCCATTGATTCAGACAATAGTTTTGTGAAGGCTAGGGATGAAGGGCAGTTACAGGGTACAAGGGCTCAATGTGGAAAAAAGGAACATTTATATACTTTCAACATAATGATAAATTTTAAAAAAATTAAAAGGTATCTATCATCTATCTATCTATCTATCTATCTACCTACCTACCTACCTACCTATCTATCATCAGCTACCTATCTCAAAAAAAAAAAGACCACAAATAGCTACAGCAATTCTGAGAAAGAAGAATAAAGTAGGCAGGATCTAAATACCAGATTTCAAGCTATATTACAAGGCAACTCTTCTCAAAACAGCCTGATACTGGGTAGTGCGTTGAATCTGTAGATTGCTTTGGGTAGTATGGACATTTTAATGATGTTGATTCTCCCAATCCATGAGCATGGTACGCTATTCCATCTGTTAAAATCTTCTTCTATCTCTTTTTTCAGTGTCCTGTAGTTTTCTGCATATAGGTCTTTTACCTCTTTAGTTAGGTTTATTCCAAGGTATCTTAATTTTTTTGGTGCAATGGTAAATGGGATTGCTTTTTTAGACCCTCTTTCTGTAATTTCATTATTAGTGTATAAACATACCAAAGACTTCTTAGCATTAATTTTGTATCCTGCTACATTGCCAAATTTGTTAATTAAGTCTATTAGTTTTGGAATGGAGTCCTTTGTTTTTTTATGTACAGTATCATGTCATCTGCAAATAAGGACAGCTTTACTCCTTTTCCAATTTGGATGACATTTATTTCTTATTCTTGTTTAATTGCAATGGCTAATACTTCCAGTACTATGTCGAACAGGAGAGGTGAGAGTGGGCATCCCTGTCTTGTTCCTGTTCTTAGGGGAAATGCTTTTAGTTTTTGCACATTGAGTATGATGTTAGCTGTGGGTTTATAATATATGGCTTTTATGGTGTGAGGTACTATCCTTCTATTACCACTTTGCTGAGAGTTTTTATCAAGAAAGGGTGTTGGATTTTGTCAAAGGATTTTTCTGCATCAATTGATATGACTATGTTATTTCTATCTCTCAATTTGTTTATGTGATGTATCACGTTTATTGATTTGCGGATATTGTACCATCCCTGCACTCTTGGGATGAATCCTACTTGGTCATAGTGTATGATCTTTTTGATGTACTGCTGGATCCGATTTGCTAGAATTTTGTTGAGGATTTTGGCATCTATGTTCATGAGAGATATTGGCCTATAATTCTCTTTCATTGTGTTGTCTTTATCTGGTTTTGGTATTAGGGTGATGCTGGTTTCATAGAAGGTGTTTGGAAGTGTTCCTTCTTCTTGAATATTTTTGAATAGTCTAAGGAGGATAGGTTTTAATTCTTCCTTGAATGTTTGGTAAAACTCTCCTGTGTAGCCATCTGCTCCTGGGCTTTTATTTGCTGGAAGCTTTTTGATGACTGCTTCAATTTCTTCCATAGTTATTGGACTATTGAGATGTTTAGATTCCTCCTTGTTGAGTTTTGGAAGGTTATATTTTTTTTTTTAGAAAAATGTCCATTTCTTGCAGGTTGTCCAATTTGTTGGAACAGAGTTGTTCATAGTACTTTTTAAAAATCCTTTGTATTTCACCAGGGTCTATTGTTATTTCTCCTCTTTCATTTCTTATTTTGTTTATGTGGGTCTTCTCCCTTTGCTTCTTGGTGAGCCCTCAATCTTGGTTATCCTTTCAAAGAACCAGCTCTTGGTTTTGTTGATCTTTTGAATTGTTTCTTTTATCTCCAAGTTGTTTATATCCACTCTGATCTTCACTATTTCCTTCCTTCTGCGTACACTGGGCTTATCTTGTTCCTCTCCTTCTAGCTCTTTGAGTTGTATGGTTAGGTAATTTATTACCATTTTTTTCTGTTTTTTTTGCAGTAGGCTTGTAGGGCTATCAACATCCCTCTCAAGACTGCTTTCACTGTGTCCCATAAATTTTGTATTGTTGTGTTGTTATTGTCATTTGTTGCAGTGATGTTTTTCATTTTTTCCTTGATGACTCTGGTTACCCAGTCATTGTTTAAAAGCATGCTGTTTAGTCTCCATATGTTTAATTTCTTTCTATTGTTTTTATTATAGTTGATTTCCAGTTTTATGCCACTGTGGTTTCAGAAAATGCTTGATATGATTTCTTCTTCTTGAATTTGAAGAGACTTTTCTTATGACCCAACATATGATCTATCTTTGAAAATGACCCATGTGCACTGGAGAAGAAAGTATATTCTGTGGCTTTGGGGTGAAATGTTCTGAAGATTTCCATTACTTCCATCTGGTCTAGTGAGTCATTTGGGATTGATGTTTCTTTAGTGATTTTTTCTTTAGAGGATATGTCCACTGGTGACAGTGGGGTATTAAAGTCTCCTACTATGATTGTATTGCTGCCAATCTCTCCCTTAATATCCTCCTGGAGTTTTTTTTATGTATTTAGGTGCTCCTATATTTGGTGAATATATGTTTACCAGAGTTATATCTTCTTGTTGGATTGTGCCTTTTAGTATTATGAAGTGGCCTTCTTTATCTCTCGTAATGTTCTTCACTTTGAGATCTAATTTGTCAGCTATAAGTATTGCAACCCCAGCTTTTTTTTTTCATTTCCATTTGCCTGAAATACCATGTTCCATCCCTTCACCCTCAATCTGTGTGCATCACTTTTCCTGAGGTGGGTTTCTTGTAGAGAGCAGATATATGGATCATGTTTTCTCATCCAATCGGTTACCCTATGTCTCTTGATTGAAGCATTTAATCCATTTACATTTAAAGTTATTATTGATAGGTATTTATCCGTCACCATTTTTAGTCTTTAGCCCAGCATTCTTTCTTTGCTTCCTCTTTCTTTTTATTACAGCAGACCCTTTAACATTTCTTGCATTGCTGGTTTGGTGGTAATATATTCCCTTAGACCTTTTTTTGTCTGCGAAGCTTCTGATTTCACCTTCAATTTTGATTGAAAGCCTTTCAGGCTACAGTATTCTTGGATTCAGACCCATCCTTTGCATGACTTTGTATATTTCATTCCATTCTCTTCTGGCCTGATGAGTTTCTGTTGAAAAATCAGTAGCTAGTCTTATGGGGGTTCCTTTGTAGGTAACTTTCTTTTCTCTCGGGCCGCTTTTAAGATTCTTGCTTTGTCATTGCTGTTTGCCAGTTTAATTATAATGGGCCTTGGTGTCGGTTTTCTGGTGTTCATTTTGCTTGGGACTCTGTAAGTTTCTTGGATTTGTGTGGGTTTTTCCTTTCCTATATTGGGGAAATTTTCTGCCATTATTTCTTCAAACAGGTTCTGTAATACTTGTTCAGTTTCCACTCTTTCTGGAACCCCAATTATGAGGATGTTGTTGTTTTTTTCGTGTTATCCCAAAGTTCCCTTAGGCTCCCCTCTTGCTTTTTATTTTTTTTTTCTACAAGCTGCTGTACTTGGGTATTTTTTCCTATCATGTCTTCTAGCTCACTGATGCAGTCCTCTGCTTCTTCTAGTCCACGTTTGATGCTTTCTATTGAGTTCTTTAAAGCAGTGATGTCATTTTTTATTTCTTTGTGCATTTCTTCATGCTTCTTCTTCATTTCCTCTTGGCTCTTACTCAGATTGTCGATTTTGTTTTCCATTCTTTTCATCCACCTTATGATCATTTTTTTGAACTCTTTCTCTGGCAGGCTTATTTCTGCTTCTATTTCGTTTACTTCCTTTTCCGGTGATACCTGCCTATCTGTCATATGTGGGCTGTTTCTTCTTCTGCCCATGGTTTTTCTTCTCTGGGTGTTTGGTTATGCAGTTCTCTCTCTAATGTTGATTCAAAGGCACAAACTACAACACGACCTGGTACAGCACACAAGGCACTGAATAGAAATTTATTCACGATGTTAATAATCACCAATAAGGTGACCACCAATGAAAGACAAATTAGGGGTAAGTAGAAAAATCAACTTTTTGTAGAGAAAGAAGAAGAGGATAATGAGGGAACAGAAAGGAAAGAAGTGCCCAAATCGCATTGGGAAATGGAGAAAAATAAATAAATAATTAAATGAACAAAAAATAAAATAAAATAAAACAAAGGAGAAGAAGAAAAAAGAAAAGAGAAAGAGAAACAAAGTCAGAGTGAAAAGAAAGCGGATAAGAGATAAAAGGGGAACAAAATATAGATGTCAGGAGAAAACTCCAATAGAACTGTCACTAATCCCAATAAATGCCAGCAACCAGTACCTAGAGATTAATACAAACTGCAAATAACAACTGGTAACGAGGGAGGTGAGGAAAAAGAGAGGTAGAAAACAAAGCAACCAAAACAAAATAAAACAAGTAGAATAAGCTAAAACAATCTCACAAAAAAGTTCAAAAAATCAATATTATCACTGTTCAGGCAAATAGCAACAAAGGGACATAGAGAACAAACAACTTTTTGTCTAGTGAAGACAAGAAGAGAGAGGTTTGTATGGACGTATAGTAGGAGATTTGAAATTAGATATATAAGTGGGGTGAAATTTTAACCAGGTAAAGAGAAAGAATAGGGAGAATCTAAAGTGGGAAAAGGGAAAGAGAAACAAGGCAACAAAATGGGGAAAGTTGGGTGGAAAGTGTTGGCATAAGGTAGATTTGAGTTATGCTAAAGGAAAGATGAAAATAGAATGTAAAACTCTAATCCCAAAGTAAAATAAAGAGAAAACAAAATGACACTTGTTTTTTTTTCCAAAAAAGTAAAAAACTAGCAGTAATAATACTAGTTGAAAACAAAAATGTAATAATTAAAAAGGTAAAATCAATTGAGGTGGAAATAAAAAAAATAGTCTTTTAATTAAAATATGTAAAAATGAAAAATAGAAAAAATTAAAAAAAGAAAAAAAAAATAGAATGGTCATTCACTTCCACGATTATTCTGCTTGGCACTCCTGTTTCCCAGTAGGGAAGGTATTGCCGTTCCCTGTATTGCACTGTTGACGTTTTAATCTTTTTATTCTTTTGTGGTTATGCAAGAGTCAATTTGTGTGTCATCCACTGAGTGGCAGTATTTTGGAATTGATCTCTGAGACAAAGCACAGGACCTCTCTAGGCTCTGCTCAGATCCTGCTACTCTGTGGTTCTCAAAACCAGTTTGTGGGGATTTTGCAGCCAGGACACTGTAATAATTCCCAAGCTATCCCTCTGCCTCAGATAAAAACGAGTCATTTTCTCTAGCTCCCCTCTGTCAACAGCTCTGAGAGTTTGCCTCCACACTTAGGGATCACACCCTGCCCCCCTCTGTGGACCTCTCCAGAGGCAGCTTTCCAGCAGCAAGGTTCCCACAGTGTGAGCGTCTCTGTTCTGAGGGGCTGGAGACCTCATCTTATCCCAGGCAAAATCTGACCTTCCCGTGTGCTGTGTGAATCTCTGAATCCGCCCCCTGAATATCTGTGTAGATTGGAGAGCAGTGTTCTGGGGCCCCCACTGTTCGGTGAGTAATTCAGCCACAGTGTTTAGACCGCTGCAGACATCCACTTCCCTGGATAAGATGGCATGGTCTCTGGATTCGCGCTGGTGGCTCCGGCCAACAAAAACGCCGTGGCAGTGGGGCTGCCTGGCCAGGAGAGCCCCTTCCAGCAGTTCCCCGCCTTCTCCTGGAGGATAACTGTCTCTTTACTTGCCAAGAAACACTCCCGGTGCGATTCTCAGCTGCTCTCTCTCCCTCTGCCCAGCGACAAAGCTCCAGACGTGTCCGTCTATTCTGCCGGCATTTTTTCCCCCATTATGTTTTTTTATACTTTAATTTCCATGAAACATAATTCTATATTATGTATTTTACATATTCCAGGACTTCCATCTATTAGATAATGAAATCATTATTAACAGAATAGATATTCTAAATTATAATTTTTTTTTTTCAGCCTGAGTCACAGTGGCTACTGATTAGGGATTTTCTAGTTGGAAAACACAAAACATGGCCTTTGGGTACAGGTCTTTATTCACTTGAGCAATTTGCTGGTAGTAAAGGAGTGCTAATAGTTGTTATGTTATATTAGAGGAAGCACTTTCTCAGAGGGTTATGCATCTTAAGAAGGTATCAGCCACTTATTGTCATTTTTAAAACCTGTGCTTCTTAGTACTAGTTCACAGATCATGTGACTATTTTTGTGTTTCTAAAAGTTAAATAAAAATAAGAATTAAGAAAATTATCATTGTAAGAAATATATTGTTTTGTGGGTGAGGTGGAATAGGATAAAATCCCAGTTATAAGAATGTAAAGAAAAGCACTAACCACCTTTGGCTCGATGGATAGAGCATTGGATTGCATACTGAAAGGCCCCAGGTTTGATTCCACTCAAGGGCATGTACCTTGGTTGCGGGCACATCCCCAGAAGGATGTGTACAGGAGGCAGCTGATTGATGTTCTCTCTCATCAATGTTTCTAACTCTCTATCCTTTTCCCTTCCTCGCTGTAAAAAATCAATAAAATATATTTTTAAAAGAATGTAAAGTATAAATGTATTTATTATTATCTTCCTTTCATTTGAATATCCTATCTTCTTAACCCTCACAGATTCCTATAACAAAATTATTCAAGGAAACCAATAATAAAATCTCTTACAGAATAATGGAAAGGAGGGATGAACTGGGTCAGGGGACTTTAGCTCTTGCCTGATAATTTCAATCTGTCTCAAGTAAGTAATGGAAGTTGCTTGATGCACTATGAAAAATGTGCTGGTAGTCAAACATTACGATCAAATGTGAAAATATCAAATAGAGACTTCTTATCATAGCTAATCAAGACCCAGAAAAATAACAGCGAATCTAATGGGTAATATGAATATCTTCAGATTCAGAAGGTGCCACGAATGTCTTATAATGAAGAAAGTCACCAGGTTGCTAATTATTATAGTGCAGGTATTAAGGTCATGATAAAAATTGAAGCATATATTGATGAAAATTCTCTAGTTCAGATGTGATTAGAATTGGATATCAATTATAAATAAAGCATAATACAAATGGTGGGCAAAAGATAATGGTCAGGATACCAGAGGACTCTGGTTGTTAAATCAATATGCAAACAAATTTTGCAGTATTTTCATTGTGTAATGCAATACAACTGGCAAGGAAGAATTGATCAGTTTTTGCAAGACTTCCAATGAAGAAAACCCGAGTTTCCTATTTTTACTTTATTATTCAGAAAGAGTGTGTGAGGAAGTGTCTCTTGCCCAAATGCTCTAAAGCAGTGATCCTCAACCTTAACTGCATATTAAAAACACCTAGGGAGCTTTTAAAACAGAATCCACTTGTTTTGGCCATTCCCACCCCAGAAAATTTGGTTTAATGGATATAGGGTAAGGTCAAGGTACCCATATTTGAAAAAAAAAATCATCAGGTGTTTTTTTAAGCTAGTTTTTAAAGAATAAGACATAATACTAGCAATTTCATAGGCCAAGTGGGTGGTAATCAAGTGGTGAGATTCAAATGCCCTAGTAGTTTCATTTATTTGGTATATTTTTGGCATCATCCCTGCTGCAGTGCCTAAAGTAACCATTCAAATTTCTATATCTTAGCTGAAATGCAAAATTATCTGGGAGAATGGACACGTGTATAAATTATTTTTAATTCATTTGTCAGATTAACTAGCAAAAGGATCATGTATTTTAATTGGGAAGCAGATGTGATTCTCAAATAAGGAAGCAGATATGGTTCTGTAAATATTTGTGTTTTCCGATGGTCTTAGGCTCTACAGCAGGTTGAGAACCACTAGCAAGGTTGCCTAAGACCATCCGAAAACACAGATATTTATATTACAATTTATAACAGTAGCAAAAGTATACTTATGAAGTAGCAACAAAAATAATTTTATGGTTGGGGTCACCACAACATGAGGAACTGTATTAAAAGGTCGTGACATTAGAAAGGTTTAGAACTACTATCTAAACCATGGAGTGCTGTTCAGTGTTGAGGAGTCTCCCGATATGCAGGACTTTCAGTTTTAAAACCAGGCTTGTCATGGGCAAACAAATATGGGCTGGTAATAATAGTCATAGGTAGAGCATCAAGGTCTATGAAGCATTTGAGCACCCAAGTAGCATTAAGGGACTTAAAAGGCAAAGCAGAGAAGAAAGAATAATGAAGGACCCATTTCACTTTATTTTTATTTGCTTGAAAATGATATAACAATAGTGTGACAGGATCATTTATCAGATTACTAAGTAGTAATTTATCCTAATTTCTAGAAGAAACACAAAGAATAATTTATGTTTGTTGTTGTTGTTGTTGTTCTCTGTATTTTTTTCTCTCCTGTTTCCAAAAAAATAGTGAAATAGGCTATTTTGTACTTGGGGGTTGGATGTACTTGATGTTGTCAAAGTTACCAAGAACAAACAAGCAAGAAAACAAACAAAGGAACTTCTTAATTTTTAAAAGCCTCAATTCACTTAAGAGCTTAACTGGAATGAGAGGACCTGATGTGAGATATTTGAAAGAGGGTGACAGAAAGTAGCAGCAAGATGAGATAATAGACCTTGAAACTAGGTAGGGGATGGTGGATTGACAGATCAAGAAAACTGGGGTTTTGTGCAGTGTGTGTGTGTGTGTGTGTGTGTGTGTGTGTGTCTAGAGAGAGAGAGCTGGGTGTTTTACTTAGCAATGCAAAATATGAGACTTATTATTTGATGAAAATTTTTGTTTCCTATATTGTACAGAGATACTGAATTTCCCAACTTCAAAGGATTAATACAAGCTTATCAGTTATGATTGGTATAAACCTACAACGAGAGTCCTTCTCTAATGTTCTGCTCTGCGTAAGACTCTTGGGATAGTGGAGAAGATTTAATTTACTGCTGGCCAAGTAGGTTTGGAGATCAGAGTATAATAAAAAAGTGATGCTCTAATATACACACAAAAAAGTGTGATGAAAATTTCATATTAACTGAAATATTTGCTTTTGAAAACCTACTATGTGGTTAGGCACTATATATTATTATACACAAACACACACACACACATATTTATACACACACACATATTTGTACACACACACACACACACACACACACACACACATATATATATATATATATATATATATATATATATATACATATATACATATATATATCCTATCCTATTTAATAAGAGTAATATGCAAATCAACCATACCTCTGCTACACCCCAAGCCACACCCACCAACCAATCAGAGTGAGTATGCAAATTAAACCAGCCAAGATGGCTAAGGCAACAGAGAAGCAGGAGCGAGACTTGGGTTGCCCCTGGCAATGGAAGAAGCCAAACTTTCCACACAACCTGGCCTGCCCAGGCCTCAGCTTAAGGCAACAAAGTTTCAATGGCTGCTGCTGGGGAGCAAGTAGAAGGCCTGGCTCTGCTCCAGGCTAAAAAGTTTCAATTGTAGAAGATAAATAAATCCCAGATACCAGGTCCTCCACTTGGGTTGCTGGGGGGCATGGCCAGCCTGCAAACCACCACAGGCGTCTTACCCAGGCCACCCCACGCCCCAAGGGAACACCCACCCTGATCTAGGACACCCTTCAGGGCAAACCAGCTGGCCCCCACCCATGCACCAGGCCTCTTTCCTATCTAATAAAGGAGTAATATGCAGATTGACCATCACTCCAACATACAAGATGATTACCCCCATGTGGTCAAAAGATCCTGCCCCAACGTGGACACAAGATAACCACAACAAGATGGCCAGCAGGGGAGAGCAGTTGGCAAGGACCAGGCCTTGAAGAGAGGGCAGTCGTGGGCAATCAGGCCAGCAGGGTAGGGCAGTTAGGGGTGACCATATTGGCAGGGGAGGAAAGTTGGGGGTGACTGAGGCTGCAGGGAAGGGCAGTTGGGGGGAACCCAGACCCACAGGGGAGGGAAGTTAGGGGAAAGAGGCTGGCAGGGGAGCAGTTAGGCATCAATCAGGCTGGCAGGCAGAAGGAGTTAGGGGCAATCAGGAAGGCAGGCAGGTGCGAAGTTGGGAGCCAGCAGTCCTGGATTGTGAGAGGGAAGTCTGACTGCCTGTTTAGGCGCAATCCTACCTGGGCAGTTGAGCATTCCTCAAGGGGTCTCAGATTTGAGAGGGAGCAGGCTGGCCTGAAGGACAACCCCCTATGCATGAATTTTGTGCATTAGGTCTCTAGTGTATGTGTGTTTGTGTGTGTGTACAGACACACACACACACAACACATACATACATATATATACACACACGTGTGTGTGTGTGTGTATATATGTTGAGTGTGTATATATATATGATGTGTGTATACATATACACACACACACACACACATATATATATGTATACGGTATGTGCATATTCATATATATATATATATATATATATATATATGGTATGTGTGTGTGTGTATACATAGATGTGTGTGTATGTGTGTGTATATATACACTGAGTGGCGAGATTATTATGATCACCCCATCAATACTTCATTGGGCCACCTTTTGCCTTCAATACTGTGATGATCTTACTTGGCATTGACTCCACGAGATGTTGAAAGGTGATATGAGGAATCTGACACCATGCCTGATGAATAGTATTGTCTAGTCCTGTGATATTTGGTGGTTGTGGAACCAGCTGCCTGATGGCTCTTTTAACTTTGTCCCACAAATGCTAAATTGGATTGAGATATGGTGATTTTGGGGGCCACCTAAGCAAAGTAAAGTCTCTCTCATGTTCTTAAAACCACTCCTGCACAATATGAGCACCATGGCATGGCATATTGTCTTGTTGGAGGAAGCCATCTTCATTGGAATATGCATCAACATCTTAGTATGAACTTGATCAGCAATAATACTTAGGTATGTTGTGCTATTTAGATGTTGTCCCACACAAATTAAAGGGCCTAATTCATGCCAGAAAAACATGCCCAAACCATAACACTGCCTCCACCAGCTTGAAGGGTTGTACTTATGCATGTGGGATGCATGTTTTCATGCTGTTTCCATGAAATTCTCACTCTGCCATCTGCATGATGCAACTGGAAATGTGATTCATTGGACCACACAACTTTTTTCCAATGCTCAACTGTCCAATCCTTGTGTTCCGGTGGAATTGGAGATGTTTTCTCTTGGTAAATGCAGACAACAAAGGTGTTCACACAGGCCTTTGGTTTCCGTATCTCATACAATGTAGTGTATGGCCAATAGTGAATTCAGGGATCATTTGAGAGGATCCCTGAGTAAGATCTACAGTAATTTGATGCACTGTTGCCATTCTGTTGTCTTGTCCCAGTCTTGCCACTCTTCGTTCTGCCCCAACATTGTCTAGTCACTGAGGGCCACAATTTGCATGTTCAGACCCAGATTTTCAGCTGACAATCCACTCTTTAAACACTTTAACAACAACTTCTCTTGAACATTTAATGAATTCAAGTGTTTTGCTGATACTCGCTCTATAGCTCCAAGTGCCAACATTATCCAATGTTCAAAGGTTGTTAAATCACATTATTTAGCCATATCTTCAGAAAGAAATCACGTCTACTGTCCTGATAAACAACCTGCTTCCTTATTTATAATTGTCTGGACCTCTAACAACTTCAGTGATAAATTATAGCTACTTTGCCAACAAACATCAGGTTGTCATAATAATCTGGCCACTAGGTGTGCTTGTGCATGTGTACACACATACTAGAGCAGTCGTCGTGACCTCTTTGGGGGTCGAACGACATTTTCACAGGGGTCGCCTAAGACCATGGGAAAACACGGGTATTTACATTATAATTCATAACAATAGCAAAATTACAGTTATGAAGTATGGTTGGGGATCACCACAACATGAGGAACTGTATTAAAGGGTTGTGGCATTAGAAAGGTTGAGAGCCACTGTACTAGAGGCTTGTTGCATGAAAATTCATGCACTCGGGGTGAAGGGTCTCTCAGCTAAGCCTGCATGCACTCAAAATCTGGGACCCCTTGAGTAGAGTCCATTCCCATTGAAGCATGGTTCTGGTTCCCCAGGCCTGAGGACCACGGGGGAGAGACCAAAAGACAAGTCCAATGGCAGCATGGCTCTGGTTCCCACAGCTTCCTCCCACTGCCATGCCATGGGCAACTGGGACCCAGGACTGACTCTCATTGCAGGCCACCAGGACCCAGGATTGACTCCCATTGCAGTCTTCTGAGACCCAGGACTGACTCCTGCTATGGGCTTTTGGGAACCAGGACTGATTCCCGCTACATTGGCTAGGATGCTAGCCTGGTATTTGGTTGTTCATCTGGCTGTTTAGGTTGTAACAGACCCTGACTCTTCATATCCTGATATATAAAAACCCTGGGTCATAATGACCAGTAATGATCAGTAATGTGTGAGGCTTGACCAACCAGAAGTTATTCCTGCAGTCAGTGCCCCAGCACTGACTGCTAAGCAGGCTTATGAATCAGGGCCAGAGAGAGGCCTGAAGAGAGAAACAGGGATTGATCCACTGCCTCTCAGGCAGCTTTTGATCAGCACTTGACTCTCTCTTTCTCTCCCAGTCTGACCAGCAGCCACATCTCCATTTCTCTCCAGTCTTCTACTGGGGCTGCTGATTAGCCCCGCCTTTCTGATCAACCCCATTGATAGACCCAGAGACTGACTGGCAAAGGAACTGACCAATCAGAACTAAATGTTGGTGCTGTAAAGAACCAATGGCTGCCTAGGAGGCAGAGCTTCTGACTCTGACTGGCATAGACACCAACCAATTATAACGAAATATGGGTGCTGTGGGGAGCCAATGGATGCCCAGGAGCTGGAGCTTTTGACACTGACTGGCATAGAAAGTGACCAATCAGAACCAAATGGGCCAGCAGAGGAGGGCAGTTGGGGGTGACATCAGGACTGCAGGGGAGGGAAGTTTGGGGCGAGATAAGGCCGACAGGGGAGGGTCATTGGGGGCAAGATCAGGCTGTCAGGGAAGGGCAGTTGGAGGCAACAAGGCCAGCAGGGGAGGGAACTTAGGGGTGATCTGGCAGGCAGGCAGGTGAGCAATTAGGAACCAGTGGTCCCAGACTGTGATAGGGATATCTGACTGCTAGTTTAGGCCCAATCCCAAGGGGTCCCCTATTGGAGAGGGTGCAGGCTGGGCTGAGGGAACCCTCCCCTTCCATGCACAAATTTTATGCACTGGCTCTCTAATTCATATATATAATATAATATAATATAATATAATATAATATAATATAATATAATATAATATATATTCAGACATAACATGCCCATTTTACATGTGAGGATCTGAGAGGTAAATTTGACTCATTACACAACTTACAAAAAGTGGCAGAGCTAAGCATTTGAATCCATGCTTTTCCAATGCCAACCCATATTGTCTCATCACTCATCATGTCACTTCTGTATTAGAATAAAAGGAAAAAATACATAAATAATTATCTGACCATTTTCTTCCTTTCCCTAAAGAAAAAAAAAATGTGCTAGTACATATTGAAGTAGCAAATGTTTTGACATGTTCTACGAGGTTGGCCTATCTTTCATGGATGACGTTTTGAGTACTTTTAAAACCTAAGGATTGAATTTAATTTTTGGAATAGGCAGTTCTGTTATGGAATTGTTTGGCACAGCTGTTTTGGGGTGTGTCTGTGTATTTATCTGGAACAAGCCCAACTTTATTTCTAGAAACTTGTAAATGTGTTTCTTATGGTTTCTGACCACAATCCATCACTGATTTTTTTTCTCTGCCAGTTTCCATTTGTCGTTCAACTGCAGCAAGAGAAAGGAAAGCAACTCTGAAAAGTGGCATATAACCTGGTGATTATTTTGATTTTATATCCTAACAGATAAATTTTTAGAAAAGTAGTATCTCTTTCAGCTTCCTAAGGTTACTGTATAGACAGTCTTTAACTTAACTATTTGTGTACTTTACAACAGTGCAAAAGCAATACACATTCAGTAAAAACTTTGTCTCCTTTTAATTTTTATCTTTTCCAAGGCTAGCAATTTGTGCTACCACACCCTCTCATGATGCTGGACAGCCACAATAAGCTGCAACTCGCAGTTAGCCATGTAATCATGAGAGTAAACAACTGATACTCTATATGTGTTGTCAGAGGTTTTTGTAAATTCTTTATTGTTTAAAGTATTACATGAGTCTCCTTTTTACCCCATTGACCTCTCTCCTGCCACTCTCTCCCCCAAGCACAAGCTCTCAGCCCCTTGCTGTCTGTGTTCTTTGGTTATGCTCATATGCATGCATACAAATCCTTTGGTTGATCTCTTACCTCCTCACCCTCTGCCTTCCCTCATAGGTTGGACAGTCTGTTCAATGCTTCTATGTCTTTGGTTCTATTTTTGTTCATCAGTTTACGTAGTTCATTGTACTTAACAAATGAGTGAGATTATGTGATATTTATCTTTCTATGCCAGAATTCTTTTTTAATATTGTGTTTTGCATTTTTGTATCCTAGCATGTCTTGAAAATGCCCATATGTTGCTCCTGCTTCTGGTGAGAATAAGATGAAGGAAACTGCTCTTGAGATGACACTCAAGGTATTTGCCCAATTGTATACTAAGGGAAGTGTTCTGAGCACATATAAAGTAAGCTAGGCCAAGCTATAATGTTTGGTATGTTAGGTATATTAAATGAATTTTTGAGTTAAGATATTTTTTAACTGATAATGGATTTATTGGTATGTAAACCAATCATAAATAGAAGAGCATCTGCAAGTCTGAACGGATTTGAGCAGAAAAAATTCATGCAGAACAAGAATGAAATTAGATCTGGTTATGCTCGTAATTATATGGTATGATATTATGATTGCTATGGTATCATGCTTAATTTGAAGGAAAATGTGTTGACAATAATGTCTTGAAAAGTATTATTAATACATGTTAGGAGTCAGACAGAACTCAATTTGACTTTGGCTCCAATACTTGCTTTGAGACTTTAAATATGTTACATAAGCTCTCTAAGCTGCATTTTCCTCATCTTTAAATGAATACGACAGTACATGAGTCATAAGGCATAAATAAAACAATGTATGTAAAACATTTATCACAGTATATGGCATGAAAAATGGTCAATAAATATTAGCTGCCATCATCATCACCATCACCATTTTTCTTTTGTACTAAGCACATCAAATTTCTTCCTTAAGGAATCATACCATTTCCTCTTAAGTTTTAAAAAATGCTTAAAAGCTGTGCATAAGTAGCTATGCAATTAAAGAAGACAATTTAGTCCAACTGTTTTTAACCATTGTGTAAATATACAGATATAATGAAAATAATTTGAGAGCCTGATATTATTAGAATTATTTTTTCTAATAACTTGGGAATAGTCTGCAAATAACAGGGACCTTCCTTGTAGGTCATTGGTTTAGCTTACTTTCCATTCCTGTTAAAACATGGCTTTGGTGTTTAATTCTTCCTTTTTCTGTTTCTGTTGAAACCATGCATTACTTCAACCAGAAATATCTGTTCCTCATCTAATGTGTGCCTGGAACACAATAATGATATATTCATAGTATTTTAAGTCTAATAACCTTGCCACTACAGTAGGAGAGATGGTTTTCATGTGGACTTGACTATGTGTCAAGGTAAGCTTTGATCTCTCTATCTCTCTATCTCTATCTCTATCATCTCTATCTCTATCTTTATCTACCTATATCTCTATCTCAATCTCTATCATCATTCCTCTATCCCTCTCCATTTTACATTATTACTCTATGTGAACCCAATATATGGAAGCTTTGAGATTTTACCATCTGAAAAGGAAATGTGACATGTTTGATTTTTTAAATCATCAAAGACTGTTACATGGGAGATTTAGATTTCTTTTCAGTGGTTCCAAAGAGCCAAACTAAGGTAGATAAATGTATATCAGAGAGGCAGATTTTGGCTGGAATTTAAAACTGAACCCATTTGAAAATTGAATGGGCTCTTTAGCCTTGGAAATCCTATATAATAAAAGCCTAATTTTCCTAACTGGTTTGGCTCTGTGGATAGAGCGTTAGCTTGTGGACTAAAGAGTTCTGGTTTCGATTCTGGTCAAGGGCATGTATCTTGGTTGCGAGTTCAATCCCCGATAGAGGTTGTGCAGGAGGCAGCTGATCAATGTTTCTCCCTCATTGATGTTTCTAACTCTCTATTCCTCTCCCTTCCTCTCTGTAAAACCCAATAAAATATATATATTTTAAAAAAGCCTAATATGCTAAATGTCCAGTCAACTGGTCAGCTGTCCAACCAACCAAAGCATAATATGCTAATCATATGCTAAAGCCTCTCAACCACTTGTTATGATGTGCACTGACCACCAGGGGGCAGATGCTCCAACCAGTAGGACTTATTAAATTATAGCCTAATAATTTAATTATAAGTAGTTAGCTTGCTACTGAGGTCTGACTGATCAGGACTGAACAAGATGGGCCAGACACAAAGCTAGTTTCAGCCCCAATCATGCAGACTGGGCTGAGGGACCCCACAGATGCATGGATATGTACATTGGACCTCTAATGCTTAAATAAATGTTGAAAGACCATAGGTATGGGTAGTTCATTCCCATATTTCTCTAGATTTACCTGAATGGACTTTCTGGTTCCTCTTAGTTTCTATGCAACATAAAGAAATATCTAAGGGGTTAGACTTCCAGGGTGCTAACAAGACTTGTTTTTTTTGTTGTTTTTTTTTCAACATGTCTCTTGGTATTACAAAAGAATATAGCTTGTGGTGCAATTTAATATGTAAAATTTATTATTACAATATTGCAAAGTATGACATAGATAGCTTTTTATATAAAGGATATACATTAATTTTGATAATCTATTATTTTTTAAATATCAAAAAGAAATGTGTATAATTAATCTCACTTTAGAGTATAAAGAATGGAAGGAAGTTCCTACTTGTATGTGCAAAGCACTTTCTTTTACCAAGGAACATATACTTATCTTAGTTCTTGCCAAGGGAAGATATTAGTCCCCACCTCACTTCTGCTTTTACTTTCTTGAATTCTCCCAGTTTGGACTAGTGAATTAGCCACCTTCAAGGTCAATCTTGTCCTAATTTCTAAAACAATCCCATTTGTAGCTTACAATTTTGGGCTATCCCTGCTGATCTGACTCAAGACACAACATTCTAGTACTAATTTCTGGGTTTCTACGTTGTTCTTAAGTGACTCTATACTAGGCTATGCTATGTAGATTAGTGTCCTATATGACATATGATTTTCCATTCAAGTACTGACAGTCTTATTTTTTTATTGTCTAAAGTTTTACATATGTCTCCTTTTCCCCCAATTGATCCCTCTCAGAGATTCCCACCTGGGCAACCCCACACCTATCCAGTGTCTGTGTCCATTGATTGTGCTAATAATATGCATGCATACAAGTCCTTTGGTTGCTCTCTAACACGCCCTCTCCTACCATTGACTCTGGATCCATTCTTGTTCATCAAATTATGTTGATCATTGTATCCCTCATATGAATGAGATCATGTGATATGTATCTTTCTCCAACTGGCTTATTTCACTTAACATAATAATCTCAAATTCAATCCATGCTGTTGCAAGTGGTAAAAGTTCCTTCTTTTTTATAGCAGCACTAGAGGCCCAGTGCATGAAATTCGTGCATGGGGGTAGTGTCCTTCAGCCCAGCCTGCCTCTCCAATCTGGGATTCCTTGAGGGATGTCCAACTGCCTATTTAGGCACAATCCAGGTAATATTGGGCTTAAAGGGGCAGTCAGACATCCTCTTACAATCAAGACTGCTGGCTCCCAACTGCTCACCTGCCTGCCTTCTTGAATGCCCCTAATGGCTTCAGCCTGCCAGCCTAATCACCCCTTAACCATTCCCCTGCCAGCCTGATTGATGCCTAATTGCTCCTCTGCCAGCCTGTTTGTCCCTAACTGCCCCTCCCCTGTGGTCCTGGTCACCCCTAACTGCCCTCTCATGCTGGCCTTCTTATGGTGGCCCATCTAGTGCCCACATGGGGGCAGGATCTTTTGACCACATGGGGGAAGTCATCTTGTATTTTGAAGTGATGGTCAATGTGCATATTACTCTTTCATTAGATAGAATAGAGGCCTGGTGCAAGGGAGGGGGGAGGGGCAGTTGGTTTGCCCTGAAGGGTGTCCTGGATCAGTGTTGTGTTCCACTAGGGCATGGGGTGGCCTGGGCAAGGGGCCTGTGGTAGTTTGCAGGCCAGCCACAACCCCAAGGCAACGCAAAAGAAGTCCCTGGGATTTATTTATTTTCTACAATTCAAACTTTGTAGCTTGGAGCAGAGCCAAGCCTTCTGCTTGCACAGCCATTGGAACTTTGTTGCCTTAAATGAAGGCCTGGGTTGGCCAGGATGTGCAGAAAGCTTGGCTTCCTCCATCGCTAGGGGCAACCCAAGCCTCCCTCCTGCTTCTCTGTGGCTGTAGCCATCTCGGTTGGTTTAATTTGCATACTCGCTCTGATTGGATGGTGAGCCTGGTGAGGGGGCATGGCTTGGGGTGTAGCAGAAGTACTGTTAATTTGCATATTATTCTTTTATTAGGGAGGATAGTATTGCATTGTATGGATGAACCACAGTTTATTAATCCACTCATGTGCTGGTGGCAACTTAGGCTATTTCCAAATCTTAGCTATAGTGAATTGTGCTGCTATGAACTTAGAGATGCATATAGCCTTCTGATTGTTGTTTCTGGATTCTTGGAATATAGTTTTAGATGTGGGATCACTGGGTCAAAGGAGAGTTCCATTTTTAACTTTTTGGGGAAACTTCATACTGCCTTCCAGAATGGCTTTACCAGTCTGCACTCCACCAGGAGTGCACAAGGGTTCCTTTTTCTCCACATCCTCACTGACACTTGTTATTTGTTGATTTGCTGATGGTAGTAGCCATTCTGACAGGTGTGAGATGATATTTAATTGTTCTTTTGGTTTGCATGTCTCGAATTATTAGTGATTTTGAGCATGTTTTCATGTCTCTGGGCCTCCTGCATGTCCACTTTTAAAAACTGTTTATATCCTTTATTAAATCTTTCATTTTCTTTTGTTAAGTTGTATGAGTTCTCTGTAAGTTTTAGAGATTAAATCCTTATTAAAAATATCATTGGCAAATATGTTCTCCCATGAAGTGGGCCAACATCCACGGATTTCTCTAGGTGCAGCTTTCCCATGATCCAGTTCTCACAGTGTGTGTATCTCTCTGTTCTGCAAGACCAGGGCTCACACCTTATCCCAGGATAAATCTGACCTTTCCCTGTGGCGTGTGGAGCTCCTCTTAATCCGAGTGTTTATGCCAATTGGGGAGCAATGTCCTGGGCCCTACAGCTGTTTGGTGAGTGCTGAAGCTATATATTTTCAGTCTGCCATAAACATTCACTTTCCCCTTCAAGATGTCGAGATCTTTGTGTTTGTGCTGGTGGCTCTGAGAAAAAAAAAATCTCATGGCAGTGGGGCTGGCTGATCAAAGAAGCCCCGTCCAGCAGTCCCCCACCTTATCCTGGATGATAACTGTTCCTTATCTCGCTAAAAAACACTCCCAGTGTTACCCTCAGTTGTTCTCTCTGTCTGCTCTGCACCAAGGCTCCGGACAAGGCTGTCTATTCAGCTGCCAGTTTTTTTCTAACATTTTTCTAATTATGAAAATATATGTATGTATCTCCAGAAGTACAAAACTATATATTATAAAAAATAAGATAATTCATAGTTTATCTTTATACCCCAACTAAAAATAGATTACCACTTATTAATAATTTGTATACTTATGACTTTTTAAAATTACCTGTTTACATAGTTGATGTATTATGTATTTACAATTCAGTATATTGGTTTCTTATTTAAAATCATTTACTTCAGCATTTATTTAACAGTACATATTTAATTCCTACAATGTGCCATATAAAATGCTCTTTCTGAGCAAAATAAAAGTTAAATATAAGCTATTCCTCAAAATATTAAAATTCATCAAACACAGGAATGAATAAATAAATGATATTCTATTATGCATGTGTGCAATCACTTATTCAACCCTTTCATTATTGATTTTTAAATAA
>PVJN01001093.1:0-119193 GCA_004026805.1 Lasiurus borealis | reverse complement strand
ATGATGTGCACTGACCACCAGTAGGTTACCTTGCTGCTGGGGTCTAGCTAATCAGGACTGAGCAAAATGGGCTGGACATGCTCTAGAGCCCTCTTGCAGTTTCTCCCCAGCCCAATCATGCACCGGTGGGTTCCCTCAGAGTGTTCTGTGCCCTCTCGCATTCTGGGATGTTGGAGATCCAGTTTTAGCTGGATCCTGCAGGCCACTTCCCTTGGGATGGCACCAGATGCAGGGCTCATGGCTGGTGAGTGGCAGCATGAGCCTCTCCAGATTGTGACTGATTGGGTGTGAGCCTGCAGCAGTCACAGTGGGCTAGATAAGCAGGTGCAGCAGGTAGGAGCTTCAGGCAGTGTTGTACTGTAGGTTTCAGCCAGATCCCTGCAGGCAACCCAGAGGGACCCCACCTGAGCTTGAATTCATGCACCTGTCCTCCAGTATTTTAATAAACTAGAAGCCTGATGCATGAAGATTTGTGCAAAAATGAACCTTCCTTTCCCTGTCTGCTGGCACAGCTTTTCTGCTCCAGCCCTGGAGCTCCCTCTTTCTGCTCTGCCCTGCCTTCCCATGCTGCCCAGGGGCCCTGAGAGGCTGGGACAGTGCAGAAAACTTGCATCGTCACCATGGCAATGCTGCAAGTGTCCTGCCCCACCCCTGGCTACTTGGTGCCTGTGTATATAAATTAAGCTGCCATATTTGTTGGGTTAATTTGCATAGTCACTCCTGATTGGCTGGTGGGTGCCACAAAGGTACAGTCAATTTGCATCTTTCTCTTTTATTAGTGTAGATACCCAGACAATTAGACCTTTACTGTGCTTTGAATATACTCTTGAAATAGTTTCTGAAAAGTAGAATTGTAAAATTAAGAGACCTTTCAATGAGACAATGATGATAACTTCTGCCACTTTTATCCAACATAGTCCTAGCCAGAGCAATTAAGCAAGAACAAGAAATAAAAGATATCCAAATTAGGAAATACTTAAAATTGTCTAATTACAGATGACATGATCCTTGTATGTAGAAAACCCTAAAGATTCCACATGTGAAAACTATTAGAAATAAACAAATTCAGTAAATTTTCAGTATACAAAATCAACATATAAAAATTAGTTGCATTTCTCTACACCAAAGGTGAACTATGCAAAACTGAAATTAAGGAAACAGTCCTATTTGCTATAGCACAGAAAAGAGAAAAATACTTAGGAATAAACTTAACTGTGGAGGTGAAATATCTGTACACTGAAAACTTAAATATTTATAAAGAAACCAAGGGAGACACAAATAAATTGAAACATCTGCATATATGTATTGGGAGAATTAATATTGTTAAAATGTTCATACTACCCAAAGCAATCTACAGTTTCAGTGATATCCCCATCAAGATCCAAAGTTCATATTTTATAGAAACAAAAATAATCCTAAAATTATATGAAACCAGTATAGCTAAAGTAATCTGGAGATAAAACCATAATGCTGCAGACATTATACTTCCAGAATTTAAAATTTATTAAATCCACAGTAATTAAAACAATATGATACTGGCATAAAGACAGACATATAAGTCAATGTAACAGAATAGACAGGTGAGAAATAAACTCATATGCATATAGTCAACTGATCTTTGACCATAAATGCTAAGGATGACAAGTATATGGAATAGGCAAATTATAGTCTCATTAACAAATGGCACAGGGAAAACTGGATATCCACATATAAAAAATGAAATTGGACTCTTACCTTACACTGTATACAAAATCAATCCAAAGTGAATTAAACTCTCAAACTTAAGACCTAAAACTACAAACCTTCTAGAAAAAAAAAGAAAAACATAAGGGAAAATCTTGGCATTTGTCATGGAAATGATTTCCAGGATATGATATTAAAAGCACAGGCAACAAAAGCAAAAATAGGCAAGTTGAATTATATTAAACTAAAAAGCTTGTGTAAAGCAAAAAACAAACCAAAAAAAAAAAAAAAGAAGAAGAAGAAGAAGAAAAAGAAAATGTAGCCTACAAAAGGGAGAAATATTTGCAAACCATATATTTGGGGTTAATATCCAAAATGTATAATAAACTTTTATAACACAGTAACAAAAAAAAGAAAAATAGAGCCACATTAAAAAATAATAGGCACACAGAAAATATATAATGAAAGGAAAAATTGCCTCTTTAATATATCATGCTGAGAAAATTAACTCAAAATGAGAAAAAGACCTAGCCTTGGCCAGTTCGCTTAGTGGTTAGAGTGTCTGTCTATATAGAGAAGAATTGCAGGTTGGATTCCCAATCAAGAGCACATACATGAGTTGCAGGTTCCACCCCAGGCCCTGGTCAGGGCGTGTGCAGGAGGCAACCAATTTATGTGTCTCTCTCACTTCTCTCTCTTTCTCTGTCTCTTGCCCCCTCCCTCTTTCCACTCTCTCTAATAATCAATAGAAAAAATATCTTTGAGTGAGGATTAACAACAGCAGCAACAAAAAGACTAAAAAGAAAAAGAGCCAAATATAAAACTTGAAACAATAAATTACATAGAAGCAAATGTAGGTACTAAATTTATGGACCTTCATCTCAGAGAGAATTTTATGGATTTGACCACAAAAGCAAGGAAAGTAAAATTAAAAAAAATAATAATAATGAATGAGACTATATCAAACTAAAAAAGTTTCTGCATGGAAAACAACAACAACAAAACAAAAAATAATAACTAACCAAATAAAAGAAGATAATTGGAAACAACAGCACTGACAAGGTGTTAAAATCCAAAATATCTAAGTTATACAACTCAACAATAATAAACAATCAAATATAAAAACGGGCAGAGAACCTGAATAGAAACAACTCTTAAGAAGATATACAGCCAAAACTGGTTTGGCTCAGTGAATAGAGTGTTGGCCTGCAGACTGAAAGGTCCCAGGTTCGATTCCGGTCAAGGGCATGTACCTTGGTTGTGGGCACATCTGCAGCGTGGGGCGTGCAGGAGGCAGCTGATTGATGTCTCTTTCTCATTGATGTTTCTAACTATCCCTCTCCCTTCCTCTCTGTAAAAAATCAATAAAACATATTAAAATATATATGTAAAAAAGAAAATATACAAATTGTCAACAGATATATGAAATGATACTCAACTTCACCAGCTATTAGGGAAATACAAACCTATAATAAGGTACCACCTTACATCTGTTAGAATGGCTATTGATCAACAAGACAACTAATAACAAGTGTTGCAGAGATTGTGGAGAAAAAGGAAACCTCATTCACTGCTGGTGGGAATGTAAATTGGTATAGCCATTATGGAACAGAGTATGGAAGTTCCTCAAAAAATTAAGAATAGAGTTATCATATGACCCAGCAACCCTTCTTCTGGATATTTACACAAAAAATTTGAAAATATTATTCACAAAGATATATATCTATCTATATGTTCATTGCAGCATTATTCACTGGGGCCAAGGCATGGAAACAAGAGTTATTTGATAGATGATTAGATAAAGAAGATATGGTACATATATACTATGGAATACTACTCAACCATAAGAATAGAATAAATATTGCCATTTGCAATAACATGGTTGAATCTTGAGAATATCATGCTAAATGAAATAAGTCAGACAAAAAAGCCACAAAACTATATTATTTCACTTGTATGTGGGATGTAAAAATAAACACACAAGACAAGCAAACAAACAAAAACTCATAAACACCAAACAAAAGTCTGGTGGTTACCAGAGGAAAGGAGAGTGATGAAGAGCAGTAAAGACTAAAGGGGGTAAAATGTAGTATAGTGAAAGAAAAATATTTGACTTTGATGAAACCTGTTTGGCTCAGTGGATAGAGCTTCAGCCTGCGGACTGAAAGGTCCCAGGTTCGATTCTGGTTAAGGGCATGTATCTTGGTTGCAGGCGCATCCCCAGTAGGGGGCGTGCAGGAAGTGGCTGATCGATGTCTCTCCCACATTGAAGTTTCTGACTCTCTATCCCTCTCCCTTCCTCTCTGTAAAAAAATCAATAAAATATATTAAAAAAAAAAAGAAAAATATTTGACTTTGGGTGGTAAACACACAATGCAATATTAAGGTGATGTGTCACAGGCTTGTACACTATATAATTTTAACTAATGATAACACAATAAGTTTAATTTGAAAATTGACAAAGAATTAAATCAGCATTTCTTCAAATAAGATATACAGATGGCCAATAGGCATATGGAAAATGTTTGTAAAAATAAGTTTGTGTACAATTAACATGAGCTCTCCTTGTTGAATTTATGTTGACACCTAATAATCACAGCTTCTTTTTCTAAGTGCCCACAAACTGCAAATGTAATAATACACATTAGAGCCTTGCCATTAATACACATCAAGCCTATTGATTGTCATATTTGATATATGCCTTCTTTTATATCGTGAAAGTTAGGATAGTTATCTGTCTCTAGATTATCAGCAAATAGCTATCGAGGTCATCATGATTTCTCACAAAACAGCATTAATGTATTTAATTTAAATTATTTATTGTTTAAAATATTAAATATGTCTCCTTATTCACCCATTGTCCTCTACCTGGTCATTCATACCCCGCCAGCCCATAACCTCACACCCACCTTTCTGTGTCCATGGGTAATTTTTATATGCATGTATACAAGTCCTTTCATTGATTTCGTTTCACCCCCACTCCCCTGCCCTCCTTCTCAGGTTGGAGAGTCTGTTTGATGCTTCTATTTCTCTAGATCTATTTTTTATTCATCAGTTTATGTTGTTCATTATATTTTACAAATGAATGAGATCATGTGATATTTATCTTTCTCTGACTGGCTTATTTCACTTAGCAAAATGCTTTCCAGGCCCATCCATGCTGTTGCAAATGGTAAGAGATCCTTCTTTATTATAGCCACATAATATTCCACTGTATAGATGTAGCACATTATTTTAATCCTCTCACCTGCTGATGGGCACTTAGGCTGTTTAAGTTAGCTATTTTAAATGGTGCTGCTATGAACATAGGAGTGCATATATCTTTTCTGATTGGTGTTTATGTTTTATAGGAATATATTCCTAGAAGTGGGGTTATGAGTCAATTAGAAGTTCCATTTTTATCTTATTTAATTTTATTTTTTTAGGAAACTCCATACTGTTTTCTAGAGTGGCTTCACCAGTCTGCATTCCCACCAGCAGTGTAAGATGGTTTGTTTTTCTCCACATCCTCACCAGCACTTGTCTTCTGTCGATTTGTTGATGATAGCTATTCTGACTTTTGAATTGCATCACTCGGCCTTCTGTATGTCCTCTTTCCAATAGTTATATTTAAGTCCTCTGCCCATTTTTTTTGGGGGGGGGTTAATCTTCCTTTTGTTAAATTGTATGAGTTCCCTATACATTTTGGAGTTTAAACCCTTATCAGATACGATATTAGAAAACATGTTCTTCCATGCAGGGGGCTCTCTTGTTGTTTTATTGATGGCTTGTTTTGCTATGCAGAAACTTTTTTTATTTTAATGTAGTCCCATTTGTTCATTTTCTCCTTAGCTTCTATTGTCCTAGGAGCTGTATCAGTAAAGATATTTCGATGAGATATGCCTGATATTTTGCTGCCTATGTATTCTTTTAAGATTTTTATGGTGTTCCGATTAATGTTTAAATCCTTTATCCATTTTGAATTTATTTTCATGTATGGCACAAGCAAGTCATCTAGTTTCACTTTTTTACATGTATCTGTCCAATTTTTCCAACACCATTTATTGAAGAGACTATTTTGACTCCATTGTGTGCTCTTGCCTCCTTTGTCAAATATTGATTGAGCATAATAGCTTGGGTCCATTTCTGGATTATCTCTTTTGTTCCATTGGTCTATATGTCTGTTCTAGTTCCAGTACCAGGCAGTTTTGAGAACAGTGGCTTTGTAATATAGCTTGATATCTGGTATTGTGATACTTCCAACTTTGTTCCTCTCTCGGGATTGCTGTGGCTATTGGGGTCATTTTTTATTACATATGGATTTTGGGGGAGTTTTTCTGATCTGTGAAATTTGCCATTGGTATTTTAAGGAGGAGAGCACTGAATCTATAGATTCCTTTGGGTAGTATGGACATTCTAATGATGTTGATTCTACCTACCCATAAACACAGTATATTCTTACATTTGTTTGTCTTCCTCTATCTCTTTTTTTGGTGGCCTAAGTTTTCTGAGTATAGGTCTTTAGCTCCTTAGTTAAGTTTATTCCTAGGTATCTTAATTTTTTTTGTTGCAATGGTAAATGGGATTTTTTTTCTCTTTCTGTTAGTTCATTATTATTGTATAAAACAGCCATAGATTTCTGGGTGTTAATTTTGTATGCTGATATTGCTGAATTCATTTGTTAAGTCTAGTAGTTTTTATAAGGAATCTAGAATTTTCTATATACAATATAATGTCATTTTCAAATAATGACAGTTTTACTTGTTCATTAAAATTTGGAACCTTTTATTTCTTATTCTTGTCTGATTGCTATGGGTAGTACTTCCTGTACAATGTGAAAAATGAATGGTTAAAGTGGGCATCCCTGTCTAGTTTCTGTACTTTGGAGAAATGGTTTAAGGTTTTGTCTATTGGGTATGATATTGATTGTATGTTTGTCATATAAGGGTTTTATTATGTTAAGGTATGATCTCTCTATTCTCACGTTGCTGGGATTTTTTTATTATTATTATTTTTTAATCAAGAAAGGGCATTGGGACAGCAGGACTTCCTGCATCCTCCTCTTGATGGCCACGTGTGTCTCTTTTCTGTGGGTTCAGGAACTCACAAGCTTCAGTGTTGTGTGGCGAGTAGGAGGATGTGTTAGAGGCAGTGTCCTCACTGCACAGAGTGTGTCTGAGGCTTGTTGTACCCAAACCAGTGGGATTTGGGTCTCACCGACTCCTCTCCACTTGCACAGTTTGACTCAGCCTCGCTCTGTTTAACCTTTCATCCTTTGGTGCTGGTACTGCTCAGGTCTTGCCCAAGTGACAGCGTCTAGAACAGATGACAGACTATCAGTGGTTGTGAACAACAGAGGGATGTGGTATGAGATACTATTCTAAACATTTCCCAAAACTGCCCAGAGGAAGAGTAGACTAAAAGAAAGAGGACAGCAGTGAAGGACAGGAAGGATAATCCTGTAAATACAGCAACCAAGCAAGAGCATGCCCTGAGAACTGAACCCTGAGGGATGCAGGCATCTCTGTGTCACTTGACTTCAGGCCTGAGCCCATGGATCCTGGCAGATATGAACTTTGAAGACATGGACGTTACCTTCTCTCAGGAGTGGGGGCTCTTTGATGAAGCTCAGGGACTTCTGTACTGAAAGTGATGCTCAAAGATTTTGCACTCATCTCATCTCTAGGTTGTTGGCATAAAATAGATGATGTGAAGGTCTGTCCTGAGCAGAGCATATCTGTACAAGGAGTGTCACAGTTCAGGACTTCTAAGACAGCTCCAGCAACCCAGTGGTATTTCTCAGTGTTTAAAGATACTCTGCACTTGACTGAGTCACAGGCAGAAGACTTTGAACAGAAGGCCTTCTTCGTTGATGAATGTGTGAGAGATTTCTGTTTCAATGCAAACCTTCACCAGCAACAGAGGGATTCCAGTGTACCGAAGCTCTAGAAAGAAGACATGGACAGGACCTGTTTGTGAGAAGGTGTAACTTCTATTTACCTTGTGTGCCTTCAACCAGTAGGGAGGTTGGGAAAGTCTTCCCAGCCATCTCAGACCTTCTCCAGCACCAGGCCCCTCTCAACACTGAGGAGCCACATAGTGGAAGTGAGATTTCACAGGACTGTCTTGATGAAAAATGTCTTTACCACCAGACTATTAACTGTGAAAAATTTGGCACACAAACCAGAAAGTTGTTCAGCATCAGGGTGCCTCCTCTAGAGAACTGAAATATGAGTGTGATAAATGTGGAAAAGTTTTTAAATTAATCTTTCATCTCATTCGACATGGAAGAATTCACACTAGAGAAAACGCTATGAGTATGTTCTCTGTGGAAAGTCCTTCAGGTGAATGTCTCACCTCACTGAACACCACTGTGTTTACACTGGCGAATAAACCTATGAGTGTATTGATTATGGGAAATCTTTTAGGAGAAACCATGACCTCTCTGAACACAAGGGAATTCACACTATTGAAAAATATTTTGAAAGTACTGATTGTGGGAAGTTATTTATACTAAAGGGGTACCTCATTGAATGCCACCGTGTCCATACTGGAGAAAAATCCTGTGAGTGTACTGATTGTGAGAAATCTTTTAGGAGAGACAATAACCTCAACCACAAGAGAGTTCACACTGCAGAAAAACCTTGTGAATGTAGCGATTGTGGGAAGTTCTTTGGACGAAAGTCTACCCTCATTTAACACCAGAGTGTTCATACCAGAGAAAAGTCCGTTTCTTTCTCTTTTTTTTTAGTGTTAATTTTTTTTTTATTGTGTTACATGTATACATATCTTCCCATTGCCACCCCCTCCCCCCCAAAAGTCCTTTAGACAAAGATATTTGCTCATGGACCACCACAGAAGTCACACTGGAGAAAGGCCTCATGGGTGTAGTAAATGTGGGAAATGTTTTAGCAGAAAAATTAGCCTTGTTAGATATATGAAAGTTCACATTGGAGAAAAACCTTAAATGTGCAGGGGATGCTTTATCTTTCTCACTCTACAACGTTGAAGGAGACTTAAATCCATTTACCTGAGTATAAACCCCTTTTATCTGAACACTGGTAGCCCTTCACAGGATATCACAGTAGGCCTTGTGGTAGCCAGCTGGAACTGAAGAGCACCACTGGGAGCTGAGCTGCTTCCATGGGAGCCAGGAGGAACCCTTGCTGATTCTGTGGGAGGTGGGAGGAATCTGGGCTGCTTCCTGAACTAGGCCTCGGAGGCTGCAGGCCAGCCTCCTTGTCCCCCAGAGTCCCTTTGTGGCTGGGGCGACACCACAGCAATGAAACAAGCATCCCACCCCAACTGCTCTGCACCCTCTGCAAGGAGGCCTTCTGTCACCATGGCAACAAAGCAAGCATTCTGCCAGGCTTCCCGCTCTCAGTGGACTCCTAGGACTGGGAGACTCCAGTGAGGGTAAGGGGACTGGGCACCACCATCTTGTGTCTATGGGTGCCACCATCTTTGTGATGGGGTGAAGGTTAATTTGCATATTATTCTTATATTATATACTAGGCACCTGAAGCACAAAGACTCACACAGAATGAGCCTTTCTTACCCTGGCTGCCGGCACAGCCTTTGCTCCAGACCAGAGTCACCTTTCTGCCTTCCCACACTGCCCATAGGCCCAGAGCATCTGAGGCGGTTCGAAGTGCCTGCATTGTCACCATGGTAATGACATAAGGGTCTCTCTCCTGGCCACTGGGCACTTTGCAAAGATGTGGTCAATTTGCATCTTTCTCTTTTATTAGTGTAAATCAGTGGTCCGCAAGCTGCAGCTCATAAGCCACATTTTGTTGCTCTGTTGACTAATGAGTTTGCTGAACACTGACCTAGACTCCTGATTCCAATAATTACAGGCTGTTGTTGCTCCTTGTGATTAAGCCCCTATCCCAGTGATTGGCAAACTCATTAGTCAACAGAGTGGCAAACCGTGGCTAGCAAGCCGCAGTTTGCTGACCACTGGTGTAGATGATACACCGTGCAAAACTCCTCATAAGTTTGAGGTACAAGTGAGGCTTGAAGGAGCTACATTGCACTTTATAACTTGTTGAGGACTTCTACCTCAGTGATGTCACTGAGAATATTTGTGGTTGAAGTGACCTTCTCTACCACCTGGCTCACTTGAACAGTGTGCATCAGTCACAACCCCCGTGTGCTCAGGGAAAATGAATTCTGTGTTCTCACTTGTGCTTAAGTGAATTATGAATACTCTGAGATCTTGGCAGTATTCTCATTCCTTACTCTCTGACTAGGAAATGCTCCTGACTCAGGATTCGTCCAAAGCCCCCATTTTCAGCTAAGAAGTGCTACCTCTTTCAGGAACATTGTGGTTCTCACCTTATGCTGTGATGAATTGATATAAACTAATTACTATACACTATTCTGGTTTATGATATTTTTGTAATTGTTATTTTGCTTTTGTGCTTTTAATTTTGTTGTTTCCATTAACTTCCTGGGTTGATTTGAAAGCACAATTGTGATATGTCAGCATGTAGAGTTAACAGATACTGTGGGGATCTGAAACGTTCTGTGCTTCAGAAAGGATAGCTTGATGGAAGAAAATCATTCTTTGGCCAATTTTCTTTGCATTACTGCCCAAGGCCTTGAAATAAAGACCACATGACTTTGTGGTTGTATTCTGCAAAAAAACAAAAACAAAAAAAGGGTATTGGATTTTGTCAAATGCTTTTTCTGCATCAATTGATATGACCATGTGATTTTTGTATCTTAATTTGTTTTTGTATAGTATAACATTTATTGATTTGTGGATATTGTACCAGCTTTGCATTCCTGGAATAATTCCCACTGGATCATGGAGCATAATCTTTCCAATGTCATGCTGGATCCAATGTGCTAGAATTTTGTTGAGGATTTTAGCATCTATGTTCATCAGGGATATTGACCTGTAATTCTCTGTCTTTGTAGTGTCTTTAACTGGTTTGGGGATTAGGGTAATGCTGGCTATATAGAAAGAGCCTGAGAGTGTTCCATTCTCTGGGATATTTTGGAATAATCTGAGGAGGATAAGTTTTATTTCTTTGAATGTTTGTTAAAGCTCCCCTGTAAAGCTGTCCAGACCAGAGATTTTGTTTGTTGGAAATTTTTTTATTACTGATTCAATTTCATCTGTAGATATTAGCCTAGTTTTTTTGTTTGTTTGTTTGTTTTGTTTTGTTTTGTTTTGTTTTATTCTTCCCGATTGAGTTTTGGGAGATTGTATTTTTCTAGGAATATGTCCATTTCATCTAGGTTGTCTAGTTAGTTAGAGTTGTTTATAATAGTTTTTTTTTATAATATTTTGTATTTCTTTGAGGTTGGTTGTTACTTGATCTATTTCATTTCTGATTTCATTTAATTGGGTCCTCTTTCTTGGCTTCTTGGTGAGCCTGGCTAGAGGTTCATCAATCTTGTTTATTCTTTAAAAGAACAAACTCTTGGTTTTATTGAACTGTTGTATTTTTTTTGACTCTATGCTGTTTTTTTTTTTTTTTCCCCACTCTGACCTTTATGATTTCCTTCTCTACTTACTATGGGCTTTTCTTGTTGCTCTCTTTATAATTCTTTAAGCTGTATATTTAGGTCATGTATTACCATTTTTCTTGTTTTTCTGTGGTAGTCCTGTAGTGCTATAAACTTCCATCTCCAAACTTCTTTCACTGTGGCCCCTATATTTTGGATTTTTTTGTTTACATTGTCATTGGTTTCCAGGAAGCTTTTAATTTTTTCTTTGATCTCTTTGATAACCCCATCACTATTTAATAGCATATTATTTAGCCTCCAGGTATTTCATTTTTTCATTTTTATTGTATTTGATTTCTAATTTTATGCCATTGTGATCTGAGCAGATGCTTGGTATGATTTCTACCTTCTTAAAATTGAGGAGACTTTACCTGTGTTCCAATATGTGTCTATCTTTGAAAATGTCCTGTGTGCACTTGAGAAGAATGTATATTCTGTAGCTTTAGGGTGACATGTTTTGAAGACTTTAGTTCTATCCAATCTAGTGGGTCATTTAGGATTGCTGTTTCTATGCTGATTTTCTGTCTTGAGGATTTATTCAGTGGTGCCATTTGGGTATTAAATTCCCCTACTATAATTGTATTGCTGTCACTCTCTCCCTTAGTATCTTCCAAAAGTTTTTTTTTTTTTTATGCATTTGGTTGCTCCTGTATTGGGTGCATATGTTTACCAGTTATATTCTCTTGTTAAATTGTTCCCTTTAGCATTATGTAGCAGCTCTCCTTATCTCTTGGTATGGCCTTCACCCTGAGGTCTATTTTGTCAGATGTAAGTATTGCTACACCAGTATTTTTTTTTTTTCATTTCCATTTGCCTGAAATAAATTTCTCCATTCCTTCACCATCAGTCTATGTGAGTCCTTTGTTATGAAATGGATCTCTTGTAGACAGCATATATTTGAGTCAGTTTTATTTTATTCATTCAACTACCCTGTGTCTTTTGTTGAGAGCATTTAATCCATTTACATTAAGGGTGTTATTGGTAGGTACTTGTTTGTAGCCATTTCTCTTCTTTATGCCTGTGTTCCTTCTTCCCTTTATATTTCCTCTTTTTATAACAGTTCCTTTAGCATTTCTTGCATTGCTGGCTTGTTGGTTATTACCTCCCTTAGCCTTTTTTTGTTTGAGAAGCTCCTGATTTTCTCTTCAATTTTGATTGATAGCCTTGCTGGTTAGAATACTCTTGGATTCAATCCCTTGTTTTGCATCACTTTGTATATTTCATTACATTCCCTTCTAGCCTGATAGGTTTCTCTTGAGATATTATTTGATAGTCTAATGGGATATCCCTTGTAAGTAGCTTTATTTCTCTCTCTGGCAGCCTTTAAGAGTCTTACATTATCATAGATGTTTGCTAAGTTAATTATGATATGTTTTGGTGTCTGTCTTTTTGGGTCCATCTTGTTTCAGACTCTGTGTGCTTCTTGGACTTGTGTAACATTTTTCTCCATGAAATCAAGGAATTTTTCTGTCATTATTTATTTAAGCATGTTTTCTATTCCTTGCTCATCTTGCTCTCCTTCTGGCTATTTTGTGGATGTTGCTTTGTTTCATGTTGTCCAAAAGCTCTTTTAGTCTCTCGTCCTGCTTTTTAATTTTTTTTTTTGCCAGTTATTGCTCTGCTTGGGTATTTTTTATACTTTATCTTCTAACTCATTAAGTCCTCAGCTTCTTTTCTCCATTGTGTTCTTTCTTGCAGCAATGTCATTCTTCATATTCTGAATCTTGTTCTTTTTCTCTTGATTCTTACATATCTTGAATTTCTCTTCTATTCTTTTCAGCATCCTTATAACCTTTGCTCTGTATTCTTTCTTTTATTTTACTTTTAAAAATATATTTTACTGATTTTTTACAGAGAGGAAGGGAGAGGAATAGATAGCCAGAAACATCAATGAGTGAGAAACATCAATCAAAGGGGGATGTGCCCACAACCAAGGTACATGCTCTTGACCAGAATTGAACCTGGGACTGTTGAGTCCACAGGCTGACACTCTATCCGCAAAATAGGCCAAAGCTACTATGTATTCTTTCTATGACAAATTGCTTGCCTCCATTTTGTTCATTACCTTTCCTGGTGATTCCTCCTTTTCTGTCATATGGGGTTTCCCTCTTTGTCTCCCCATTTTTGCTATTACTTTGTGATTGTTTCCATGTATTAGATCATACTACTATGACATTATGATTTTTTTTTTCTTTTGGTTTATCTTATATAGCAGCTTTTTTTGTGGGACCTAGTGGTACAATCTCTCTTGTCTTCTTGGTTGAGTATTCTAGGGATATCCCTATTTGGAATATTTGGGTTCTCTAGGTGTAGTTGGATTTTGAGTGTTATATTCCCTTTTGTGGATTGAATCTCCTCTCAGCATGTCTGGTTATGTGATTTACTCTCTAGAATGTTTACTGAACACCACAAAATACAACTCAACAAGACAGAAGACAAAGGGAATAAAACATGAATGTACTCATGACATCAATAACCCCAATAAAAGTGACCACCTGAGAAAAGAGAGTTAGGAGAGAGAAAAATAGAGATAAAATATTATAAAGAAAGGGAAAAAAAGGTAAGAGAGAAAAGATAAAATATATACAGGTATATACAGGAAGAAAACACCACAAAAACAAACAATTAATAAAAAATGCAAACAAGAATCTCTCAGAAATTGGGGTGGGAGGCAGAATCTATTAAGGCAGACTTATATACAGAAAGTAAGGTTAAGTAATTTAATGAATAGAGTAAAGACCACAGTTCACTATAGTGAAGGTAGAAGAAAAATGAGCAGATGAGAAGTAATGAAAAAATAAATAAAAAATAAAAATATGAAACAATTTATCTAGTTATTTATTCATTTACTTTTTGAAAAGGAGAATATACAAGGGAGCAGATAGTCTTGAGTTTAGTGAGTTAAACTAAACAATTAGGAGGAGAAGAGAGCAAGAGAGGAGAGGAAAAACAAAGGATAAAACATCTACTAGCAAAGAAAGAGAAAAGAGAAGCGTGTATGGACTTGGAGCAGGGAAGAGAAAATTAAATATATGAGTAAGGCAAAAGAGATTAAAATAATAATAACACATTAATAAAGCAGATAAAAAGATCAATTTTTAACAAGGGGGGAAAAAAGAGAGGAAAGAGTAAAACTAAAGCAGAGCCAGGAGAAGAGAAAACAGAATGAAAAAGGGAGAAGTGAAGAAGCAAAATGTAACAAAAAAGAAAAAAAAAAGTAAGATAAAATAACCATAGAAATAAAAATAGAATGAAGAAAAAATAATACAAAAATAAAAGATAAAAACAAAAAGAATAAAGAAAAATTGTTTTAAATGAAAGATGAAAAATAAAAAAGTGAAGTATTGTTCACTTCAGACAAGTTTTAATGACCAATAGAGGCTGATTTAAGACCCCATTTTTTTGTTCTATCTGCCACTTCTCAGTTTCTTGTTGTGTAGGTAGCACCATATTTAAGTTTCAAGCAATCCACTGCTCCTCTCTGTTTCCATAGCCTTGGCTGCTAGCAGGGGGGGGGGGGGGGCAATCTGCCTGCTCTTCCTATCAGCCTGCTGTCAGTCTTAATTACCCAAGCCTCTGTTTCTGACAAGGGCTTTAGATAGGGTGGTGCTGTATTGCTTTCAGGGTTTAAAAGATTGCTCCTCATCCCAGTCCCTGAGGGCACCTTGGTGCTATTTTCTCAGCAAAGCTGGAGGTTGGGTGTGGCTACAGTAGCTCCCCTGAAGCTATTGGGAGGGGCTGGCTCTTCAGTCGAAAAATGGCTGCTTAAGTTAGGAGGGTCCAGATTCCTGGTCACTTCTCCCTGTCCTGTTCTCCTCCACAGCCTCTCTCCCCAGACTCATGTGTGCACTTCTACCTGCACTGAATCTTGTAAAGTCCTATGAACTGGGTTAGTGAATAAAAAGCAAAGAAAAAAGAGAGGCAAAACAACCACAGAAGTGAGTTTCCCCCCTCCCTTCGCCCCCCCCCACCCACCCCACAACCCATAGCTTGGGCAGCTCTTCAGACTGCCTTTCTGGGTGCATCCTCTCATAGCTGTGGACTTAGATCTAGATTCCCCAGCTGCCAGCAACCCTGTGGACTTCCTTTCTAATCATTGATATTGAGCAGCTTCCTTATGACCCCCTTAGCCTGGTGTTTGTGCATCTCTCTCCATACCAGAACCTTGATCCTACCTTTCTCCGGGCATCTTTTCTGGCTGCAAATTACCTCACCAACTGTGTCTAATTTGCCAATTCCAGGTGGATCTTATACAATTTAGTTGCTCTTCTATCTGTTCCAGGAAAAGGCACAGGACAGGTCTGCCTATTCAGCCACCCTTTTTTTTCCAGAATCTATATATATATATATTTATTTTTTTTACTATTATATGGAAGTTCATTCAGGAACCTCAGAGGTAACTTTCCTGGGCCAGGAGATTTGAATTCTTTTCAAATAGATAAGTGTTTGTTTGTTTTTTTCTCAATTATTTTGGAGTTTAATTTTCTCTTAAAGATGTTTATTCTTCCTGTTTCTGTTGTAAAATTATTATATTTGATGAATAAAACAGGAGTGGGGCAGTTCTTTCTAATCTCATCCAGGCAGGGGTTCTTTTCTGTCTCTTCATCCTGTTAAAAAAAAAAACAAAAAAACAAAAAAAACAAAACAAAAACAGACTCAAAAAGAACCAAACAGTCTCTTATCTTTACTTTTCTGACTGGGTTCTTAGAAGTCCATGTAACATATTTTTTTTTTTCCTATTGAAAAAGTAGGAAGAAAACCTGGGCCAAGACTTAACTTTATTTTTTGTAAGGAAGTTGCTGTCTCTCCTAACCAGAACTTTGGTTTTCTTGGCTGTAAAACATGGATCATAATAATTGCCTTACTTATTTCTCAGGCCTATAAATGAGGCTCAAATAGCACTATAGGTGTGCAAATGCTTTCTGAGTCTTGCAATTAGAGCAGATGGGTCATCTTCTCTATGAAATGATTTGCAAATGTTTTGCTTAATTGTTCCCTTTTGTTAGTCTCCTTATTTTCTAATTATCATTCAAGAAAGTGGCATCTCTTTGACAGTTTTCCAATAATTTGCATATGTCTCATTCCTTAATTTCATTCAAAGAGTAGTTATTATTTTTCTTCAGTGCTCTTATTTATTGGTATATATTTTGATTACTTATATAATTGAAACATAAATAACATTATTTCATTATTATAACTTTCTTTCAATACCTTCTATCCTTATTCAAAATCCAACTCCTAGTCTAGGCTTTGAATTCCTTGAGACAAATCTAGTTCATTTTTGTAACTCTGTCCCAGTGCTTATATACCAATATTTGCTGTATGTATCAGTCAATAAGCAAATCAATTAATAAACACAGTGCTTTACAAACATAAAAAATCGTTCTTAATTTTTCTTTTGTTTTTGCATACTTTCTTCCAAATATTATAAGCCACACCACAGTATTCAGGCAATTGACAGTTTTCTTTCTTGATTGCACTGTTGATTCATTTCTGATAGCCTCTTGCACAATGAGCTATATTCCTCCTTAGAATTTCTGATCATGGGATCATATATAATTCATTAAATCTGCCTATCCATTACTTATTTGATTATCACAAAACCCAAAACTGAAAGGGTTACCTCCTAAGAATCATTTGTATTTCACTAATCATCTACAGTGGCACCTGGAGATATGAGTGCCCTAACATATGAGATTTTTGAGATACGAGCAATTGAGCGAGTGATTTTTGCTTTGAAATACGAGCAACATTTGAGATAGGAGTAATCGCACGGATGGGCCGGCTGCACATGACCCACCAGTTTACCGCAACTCGAGCGTCTCATAGTTTCCCATGCCTCAAGGTTACGGAATGAATTAAACTCTTATCTTGAGGTACCACTGTATATATATAAAAAGCCAGTGACCAGAACACTGCAATTATGCCCATTGCAACCAGCAAATGGCCCAATCTGGGGTGGGCCGGCTAGCCAACATCCTGTGCCCCTGCCCCCTGGTGGCCCCACCCCTGATTGGGCCCTTTACCACAATAGGAGGCTGGCCAACCTCCTGCAGCCTCTTCCCCAAACCCCACCCAAGATTGGCTCCCCCGCCCCCCTAGCCACTGGCCCCTGATCAGCCTCCCATCCCATTCAGAGGTGGGGCCTGCCAGCCCATAGACCCTCCCCATGGTCAGCCCCACCCATATCAGCCCCTCCACCCAATCGGGAGTGGGGCCCACCAGCTAATCACCAACAGTTCCTCCTCCTGGCCAACCCAGTCCTCATTGGGCCCTGCCAGCCAGCCAATCTCCCACTGTCTCCTCCTCCCAATAGGCCTGGCCCCAATTCAGCCAGATAAGGGCTGGGCAGGCTAGACCCCACCCATGCACAAATCCCTGCACTGGGCCTCTAGTTGTTAATAGAATTGAATGTGAAGTAACAAATCCTCTCTTTGCCTATTTCTGCTTCTGAGTGTTTATTAATTCATTTTAGTAATGAAATAATATTACACTGAATGACTATATCACATTTTGTTTACCCATTCATCAGTTGATAGACATTGGGGTGTTTTCAATTTTGGCTATTATAAAAATGTTTCTGTTAAACATTTGTATACACTTAAATTATTTTTATGTGTGGACATATGTTTTCAATTCTCTTGGATATATCCCTAGTGGTGGAATTTCTAGGCCATATGGTAATTCTATATTTAATTTTTTGAGTACTTGCTAAACTACTTTACACAGTTAAATTAATATTTTTACATTTCCATCATGAGTGAATAATGGTTCCAATTTTTCCATATTATCTTCAACACTTGTTACTATCTGTTTTTGTATTAAATCTACACAAAGTTGTATCTCATTTTGGCTTTGATTTGCATTTCTCTGATAGGTACTGATGCTGAGCATCCTCTCATATTGTTGTTGAACATTTATGTATCTTTAGAGGAAAATATATTCATATTCTCTGCCAATTTTTCAATTGGATTATTTCCCTTTAATAATAGAGTTCTAAGTGTTTGTAATCTGAATTCCACATATATAATTTGCAAATATTCCTCTTTCCTAATGGCTGATGGTCCTTTAATTTTCACCATAGCATCCTTTCAAACATAAATATTATAATTTTTATTAAATTAAATCTGTCCATTAATTTCATTTGATTTTTTTTTCTGTTTCTTGTGTTGTGGTGTTATTTATTAAAAAATCATTGCCTAATGCAAGTTCATGAAAACGTATTCCTATGTTTTCTTCTAAGAGGTTTATAATTTTAGCTTTTACATTTAAATCTTTGATTCATTTTGAGTTAATTTTTGTATATAGGATGTGGTAAGGGTCTACTGTCATTCCTTGGAGTATTTTCATGTTTTATGTTGAAAAGATTATTCTTTCCTCCATTGAATTATTTTTGTACCTTGTCCAAAGCAATTAAAAATAATTGTAGGTATTAATTCTTAGACTTTAAATTCTATTCTAGTTATCTAAAATTTTTAATCCAATGGTGTACCACATTGTTTTGATTACTGTTGTAATTTGGAAAGTTTTTTTAATTCAAAAATGTGAATCATTCAAATTTATTATTTTTTAAGATTGTTTTGGGCTTCCTTCCATTTCTAATTTTAGGATCACCTAATAAATCTCTGCAAAAATCCACTTGAGATGTTTTTTTTTTTAATATTCAACTAAAGATAAGTTTTCATTTATTTTAGAGAGAGAATAGGACATGGAGAGAGGGAGAAACATTGATCCTGTATGCAATCCACAGATGCCTCAACTGGGGATCAAACCTGAAGTGTGGATATATGCCCTAACTGGGAATTGAATCCTTGACTTTTCAGTGTACACAGTGATGCTCCAATCAACTGAGACACAATGTCCAGGGTCATCTGATATTTTGATGGTTCTATCAATTTGGGGATACTTCCATCTTACTAATACAGGTATTAAGGCTTCCAATTAATAATGATGGGATACATTTTATTTACTTAGATCTTTAATACCTTTCAATGATGTTTCTAGTTTTCAGGGTATCACACTTACACTTAAAAAATATTTCTAAGTCTTTTTGGTTTTGTTGCTACTATAAGTAGAATTGCTTATTAATTTGATTTTCATTGTTCTTTATTATATACTAGAGTCCCATTGCACGATATAGGTCTTCTTTCCCCTGGCTTCTCTTAGCTGCCTGGGAGACACAAGTCCCCACTCCTGGGCTGCCCAGAGCAGGCAAGTCCTTGCTTCTGTCTGGAACACCACTCTAGTAGCTCCCTGTGCCATCCCCCTTCCCCTCATAGCAGGCTTCATGCCTCTCTTCACCTGCATATGCAAATTAATCGCCATGATTTTTTGGTTAATTCCCATACTCACTCTGATTGGCTATGGGTGTAGCAAAGTGATGGTTAATTTGCATGTTTTTCTTTTATTGGGTAAGATATATACAAGTAATTTTTAATTGATATTAATTTATCTTCTTTGATCAACTAATTTATTCATTCTAATAGGGTTATTTTTTAATTAATTCTCTAGTATTTTCTAAATACAAGTCATTCCATCATCAAATAATCATCATTTTAATTTTTCCTTTCTAGTATGAATATCTTTTAGTTCTTTTTCTTCCCTAATTGGCCAGGCTGGAACCTGCACTGCAATGTTTAATAGAAGTGGCAAGAATCTTTGTATTGTTTTTTTCTTAGGAGGAAAGCATTTTTTCCTTTTCCATTAAGCATTATATTAGCTGTGGATTTTTGTATATGGTTTTCATCAGGTTAAGGGCAATCTCTTACATTCCTATATTTTATAGTGTTTTTTTTTTATCATGTAAGTATATTGAATCTTGTCAAATGATTTCATTTTTCTCTTTAGTTTCTCATATAGCTTCATTCTATTAACATGATTTACTACATTGATTGACTTTTCACATTTGAGAGCTCTAAGTGAATTTTTGTGTTAAACTGATGTATTCCTGGGATATTTCTCACTTGGTTATGATATACTATAACCCTTTTTATATGTTGCTGGTTTTACTTGCTAATCTTTTGTTAAGGATTTTTGTGTCTATATTCCTAAGTCATATTATTCTATAGTTTTCATTTTTAGTTCTTGTGATGTCTCTGTCTGTTTTTGGTACCAGGATAATACTGGTCTCATAGAATGCATTGGAAATTGGCTCCTTCTTTTCCAATTTCTCAAAGTGTTTGTGAGGTAATGAAGTTAACTCCTCCTTAAATATTTGGTAAATTGATCAGTGAACCCAGTTGGGTCTAGCCTTTTCTTTGTAGGAAGTTTATTATTATTACTACTACTACTACTACTACTACTACTACTACTACTACTACTACTACTACTAGAGGCTTAATGCGTGAAATTCATGCACTAGAGGGTGGGTCTCTCAGCCTGGCCTGCATCCTTTTGCAGTCCGGGACCCCTCAAGGGATGTCTGCTTGCTCACTGTTCCTTACAATTAGGCTCGCTGCTTCTCAGTGCTTGGCACAGAAGCAGGAGAGACTCGCCAGCTGTGAGCCCTTATCTTTCCGTGTAGTTGTCTGTGGGCCAACTGCTATCTTCCTTTTCACTTAGGGTGAGCAGCATGTGAGGGCAGAGTGTACTGTTGTGTAGCACAGAGGGGCTGCCTGGAGCTGAGGGGAGTGGCCAGACCCATGGGGTAAGGGGTGGATACAGAATATGCTATCTCACCCAACTGTGGGGCAGGCTAGCCAGACTTCATCTGACTGATCCTACCCAGGGAGGCACTGTGCAGGATGTCTACCTCTTCACTCTCCATCCTTTTATCTGTGACACCTGTTACCCTTGCCAGGCCTCCGAAAAAGTGAGTTCAGCTCAATCCCTGAATATAAAAAGGCATGGAGGGGGGCTCCACTCCAATGCCTCCTGATTCCCAACGACAGGACCTGGTTGACAGGACCTGATCTCAGGATGGTGACCATGGCTACAGAACATAGATCTGTTTCAAGAAAAGTTTGAGGATGCAGGCTTTCATATGAACCCCTATTCCAAAAGGTGGCAGTTTATTTAGATTGTGGCAGAAGCACATTTAAGAGTAACATAAGTGAGTAAAGTCAGGGCCAAACTGGGCCATTTCCTCATCCAATCTTTCTGAGACATGTGGACAGAACCAAGTCTCAGCTTTTTGCTGGACACTTCCGGGTTTTGTTTTGTTTTTAAGCCTATTGGACAGTAGTCTGTCTTCATTCTTATTCTATGTGATTTTTTCATCATTAGATAAAAGGATACATACTTTGGGGCAATCCTTTTGAGATACAATATTCCAGTTGCACACATGTGATGACAACAGCGCTACCCAGAAGGAGGGAGCCAACAAATAGGGAGCAGAGAATTCTGAAAACCAAATCAAAGGTTCAGAAAATGGAAGAAATCTTTGGTATTCTGCTGAGAAACTTGGACTCCTTCCTCTGCAGTCACACAACTGTCACATGCCAGGCAGTCTCAGAAATATCTTTGCATTGGTCAACTTATAGACCAACTCTCTTCTTTCTGTTCTCCTGAGCCGGACTCCAGACATTGACTGGGGGCATTCTCTTGATCATTTTTTTTTTTTTGTGTGTGTGTGTGTGTGTGTTTTCCAAAAATGTTACAAAGTTTACATGAATATAATATACAAAGATGCAGCCTCTTTTGTAGGAAGAGGGAAGGAAGGGGTGATTAAATAAAGCACATAGAGCTGCAGCAAGCACAGCTGTGGGGAGGGCCAAGGGAGAGAGGAGGTTGGTACTAGGGCTGAGGCCCTAGAGCCATTGCTAGGCAAGTAGGGATTCCCTCTGAGTGCCACGTTCTGAGGCTAAACTAATTGGTCAAGCTGAGGCAGAGCTGGGTGTCCATATCAGCCATCTTTGGTGCTATTTACCACTTCCCACTCCAGCTCTGTTGTAAAACCCAGAGCCCTGGATTCCAAAGGCCCCATCCAGAGCAGAGGCCCTGGAAGGGGGTGAGAGGAAGTGAGTAGGGCAAGTGTGAAAGCCAATATGCCTGTGTGCTGAGGGATGGCCGCAGACAGTGGTGAAAGGTAGCAGGGGAAGGGCTCTCATACATACCATTCTGTGGGGGTCACAGGTGAAGGAGGCCAGGGAAGTAGGGTAGCCATGGGGCACCATGGCCGCAGCCTCTTAAGCATCCCTGTCTGTCCTCTGCAGTGTACATGGAGGAAAGGGGCTGCCTCTGAAGAGGGGCTAGGCCAGGCCAGGTGACCATCTTGAGTTCTGGCTGTGGCAGAGAGTTATGACTAACTCTTGCTGCTGCCCTAGAAGGGACCCAGGATTGAGTCCCACCCATGTAGCTTGCTGTTCAGTCATCTTTCTGATCATTTAAGTAGTGACGGACCCTGGCTCTGTATATATTAGGATCATTAACTTAATCTCTTTACCTTTTATAAGTTTATATATATTCTATTTATTTATTTATTTTTATTATTGACACTATGTTCTACTTCTTTGTTTGTTAATACTCCCCTGAGGATATTTTTCTATTGATTTTTAGAAAGAGTGGAAGGGTCGGTGAGAGACACAGAGAGATAAACATTGATGTGAGAGAGATACATCAATTGGTTTTTTCCCACACACAACACAACCAGAGCCAGGGATTGAACCTGCAACTGAGGTATATGCCCTTAACCAGAATTAAGCCTGGAACCCTTTATTACACGGGCCAAAGCTCTATCTACTGAACCAACGAGCTTGAGTATTTCTTATTATGTGAGTTTTGGTAATTTATCATTATAGGAATATTGTCTATTTCATCTGTATACCAATAAGCTAGCCCTTCTAGTTTATTGGTATTCAATTGCTCACATTATTCCCTTATAATCGTTAAAGTCAGTAATGATGCCTCTTCTTCTATTCTAGCTTTTCATAATTCGAGTCTGTTTTGTATTCTTTGGGTCAATCTAACTAAAGTTTTTGTTGTTGTTGTTGTTTTTTCAATTTTGTTGTTTTTTATACAGAACCAATTTCAGTTGTGTTATTTTTCTCTCATGTTTTACCATTATCTATTTCATTTATTTAACCTTTAATCTTTATTATTTACTTCCTTCTGTTGGCTTTACTTTTCCTTTTTCTTTCATATTTCCAAGTTCCTTAAGGTGAAAAGTTATGTTATTTACTTGATATAGTTGTCTTAAATACATGTATTTACAGTTATGAATTTTCTCTAAGCTCTACTCAGCTGCATCAAAAAGGTTTTAGTATGTTGTATTTTTATTTTCATTAATTTCAAAATTTTTTATAATTTCCCTGTGGTTTCTTCTTTGACTTATTGTCTAGTTAGGAGTTTATAGTTTAATTTACACATATTAAAATTTTCCCAAAATTTCTTTGTTGATTTACAATTTCATTTTATTGTAGTCTCAGAGCATACTGTTTTATCCTTTCAATATTTCTATTAAATTTATTTAGAATTGATTTAAAGCTTTATATATTTTTTTCTGGAAAAAGTTACATGTACACTTGTAGAGAATGTGTATTCTTCTATTATTGGGTAGAATTTTCTATGAACTTCACATCCATAGAATTTGAGAGGTCTATGTGAATTTTTGTTTTAGATATAGTATTTCTTAATTTTTATATTTCCATTTTAATAATTTCTTTCTCTTAGCAATATTCTTAATTAGATGAGATGTTGTTCTCATACTATTCTTTAATTCTTTGTTCATGGTTTCTTTAAGAAAATGGATTTAAAGTATCAGTTCAGCATTTCAAGGTTTTGGCTTTCCTGAGACAGTTCTATTGATGGATTTTATAACATATCTTTATTTACATGTGTCATAACAGTTTTTTTAAAAAAAGTAAGCATTTAAAATAGATTATGTAAGAGTGATGAAACAAAGGGTTAGACTGGTTCCAGGAAAGATCCATGGACCAGAGAATATAGGCAACCTGCAATTTATGAAAAAGACTAGGAACAAATACTTCCCTGAAGCCTGTACAAAGAATGTAACCCTACTGACACAGTGGTTTTCCTGTGCTTCAGAGATATAGTACAAATAAAGTTGTTATAAACATTCCCATTCTAGTTTTCTTATGGAGATGTACTTTCCTTTTCATTGGGTAATACTTCGAAATGGACTGTCTGGATCACATATTAAATGAAAAAAATCATGACTCCAGGATATTTCCAAAATGGTGGTGGTTAAGTGGAAGCTGCACTGACATTCTCCCAGGACCAAATAGGAATTGCAGCTAAAATATAGAAAAACCATCCTGAACAATTAACTGAAAACTAGCTGGAAAGAATCTTTATAACCAAGGATGTAAAGCAAAGACCGCATAGAGAGTGGTAGGAAGTACAAAGGCACAAGAAGGCTGTATGGGTTCTCAAAGATAGCAGCCGAAGACCTGGAAAAATACTTCAGCTGTGGGGAGTTCCCACTGAGAACTCTGGACTAAATTCCAGAATGCGCTTCCCAGCCCAAATCACCAGAAACAAGAAAGATGCCTACATAACATCTGGTTGTGAAAAGCAATGGGGTTGCTGACTGCAAGGGAAAGATGGTTGGAAATGCAGGCTGCCTCTTAAAGGGCCAATGCATAAAATTTCATGTACTGTCATTCACCTTGTACTCCAGCAGAGGAAGGGCAGAGTGTACTAGAACATTGTAAGGAGAATAAAGAGTAGAGGGGCTTTGGGATCAGACCTCAGAAAGCAGCCACCCAAGTTTCCTGTCCTGAATCATTCCCTCATACTAAAGAAGACATTTTTCTCAGGCAGAACTTTACCATCCAAACATCTTTTGCCTGGAGGGAAAGTAATTGACCCACCCTATTGGAAAACCTCTAACTCCACTCTGTGAAGTCTATACCATGGTGTAGTCTATAGCCTGAGGATTATCAAGAGACTTAGAACAACAATCAGACTATAATAAGAGGCATATCTCTGGATGCTTTGTGTTTTTGCCTGACATGCTTCTGGATGTAGACATGAAGTTAGGAATCAACTATAGTAAAAACACTGAAAAACCTTCAAACATATGGAGGCTAAATAGCATGTTATTAAACATTGAATGAGTTACCATTGAGATAAAAAAAGAAAGGAAAATCTTCCTGGAAACAAATGAAAATGAACACACAACAACCCAAAATCTATGGGACATGCTGAAAGCAGTCCCGAGAAGGAAGTTCATAGCACTACAGGCCTACCTCAAAAATCAAGAAAAAAAATTAATAAACTGTCTAACCAAAAACTTAAAAGAATTAGAAATAGAATAACAAGAGAAGCCCATAGCATGTAGAAGGAAATAAAGATCAGAGTAGAAATAAGTGACAAAGAGACTAAAAAAATACAGAAGATTAATAAAATAGATAATGCGGTAACTAAAAATTTCACTTGCCCTTGCTCTAGAGATTTTATTGCTGTTTGTTATTGATGATGTTTGATAGTTTACTTTTCTGAATTAATTTTTGTCATGCATGACCATTAATCTCTCTCCTTTTTTGTTTTTTTTTATCTTTTAATTTTTATTAATTTTTATACATATCTCCCCATTGCCCCCCTTCCCTCCCAGGCATACCCCAAACCCCCAGTGTCTGTGATCATTGGTTATGCTTATATACATGCATATAAGTCCTTTGATTGATCACTTATTTACCTCACCTATCTTTAATCTTTCTGCTGTAATTTCAGTCTGTTTGATGCTTTATGATTTTTGTCCCCCTGAGAATTATCAGTGTACTCCCTTACTGTGCTCCTGATTCTATTATATTCACCAGATTATTCTGTTGATCTAATTTTAAATTCACTTAATTTTTAGATTCACTTGTTGATAGATATGTATTTGTTGTTCATAATTTTTGGGCTTTTACCTTTTTCTTCTTCCTCTTCTAAAAGAGTACCTTTCAGCATTTCATAAAATACTGGTTTGGAGTTAATGAACTCCTTTAGCTTTTTCTTATCTGTAAAGCTCTTTATCTGCCCTTCAATTCTGAATGATGGCTTTGCTGAATAGATTATTCTTGGTTGTAGGTTCTTGCTATCCATCACGTTGAATATTTCTTGCCACTCCCGTCTGGCCTGCGTCATTTCTGTTGAGAAATCAGCTGACAGTCGTATGGGTGCTCCCTTGGTGGTAATGAACTGTTTTTCTCTTGCTGCTTTTAATATTCTCTCTTTGTCTTTTGCTCTTGGTATTTTAATTATGATGTGTCTTGGTATAGTCCTCTTTGGTTTCCTTTTATTTGGGGTTCTGTGTGCTTCCTGGACTTGTAAGTCTATTTCTTTTACCAGATGTGGGAAGTTTTCATTCATTATTTCTTTAAATAGGTTTTCAGTATCTTACTCTCTCTCTTCTTCTGGCACCCCCATAATTCTGATGTTGGTACGCTTGAAGCTGTCCCAGAGGCTCCTTACATTATCTTCACATCTTTGGATTCTTTTCTCTTCTTGCTTTTCCAGTTGAATATTTTCTGCCTCTTTATATTTCAAATTTTTGACTTGACTCTTGCCATCCTCTAGTCTGCTGTTAGGACTCTATAATATTTTTTATTTCAGTCAGTGTCTCTAGTTGGTCCTTTTCTCCTCTTGGGACTCGCTAAATTTATTCATCATCTCTAGTTGGATCTTTGCATCTCTAGTTTGTCCTTTTGCATCTCCTCTTGGGACTTGATAAATTTATCCATCTTTTCTAGCATATTCTTGAAAAACCTTATAAGCATGGTTTTGCATTCTCTATCCAGTCTTTTTTTTTTCTCCATTTCTTTTGTTTGTGATCCCTTCTCTTGTCTCAGCATTTTTACTGTGCTGGGCGAACTTCTGTGTTGAATTCAGCCTTATGATACCAGACTTGAAAAACTGCAAAAGCCTCTGTTGAGCTTGGGATGGGTGAAGTCTCAGGGCTTAAGGGACCGCCTTGCCTTCCATTGGGCTCCGCCCTCCATGGCCCCTGAGTCTCACATGACAGGGTAATCGCTGAAGCGGTCCTTGTACACATGCGCCCACAGTGCCTCTAGGCCCCTGCCTTTCCAGCTCCCCTGCACACCAGGACCACACGAGTCTAGGTCTCCAGGGTTTTGCCCCAAACAGGGGCTTAGTGGAGTCAGAAGTGGCACAGTTGGGAGGGTCTGTCTCCCGCCCAGTCACGAAAGCCAGCAGCACAATCAGCAATCTGTCCTGTGTGCAGTGCCATGCGCACCACCAGGCCTTTGATCTTTTGCGACTCCCCTAAATTTCCGTGCACTTCTCCCTTTTCACAGTCCAAACTCCCCCCTTATGAGTTTCGGCTGGATCTGGGGTTTAGTGTCGTAGGATAAGGGGTTCAATGCCTTTGAGAGTCTCCATTTTCCTCCCGCAAGAGAAAGCCAGCCAGGCACTCTGGCACCCGCTCTCTCCACAAGCGCGTCTCCATAACTCAGCTTTCTGCAGCTCCTCTGGGTCTCTGCGAGCCCCTCTCTTTCCCTCTAGCTGTAGAACTTTCACTCAGCCAACTTTCCTGTGGTTCTGGATGATGTACGTTCTGTCTTTTAGTTGTAGTTTTGAAATTGTTGTGCGAGGCAGCAGTGTAGGTGTTTACCTATGCCGCCATCTTGGATTCTCCTAATATCTCTCCTTGGTTATTTTAGTGATCATCTAATTATTGGACATATTTTCTTAAGTGCTTTAAACTGATATATCTTTCTACCTTTGCCAAGGAAATCTGTATTTGTTTTGAGAGCATGTGCCCTGCTTGCACAGAATATCAATGTTAAACAAATATCAAAGATTAAGGCTATCTCATTGTCTTTCCAGGGATTACTCACAGCCCTGAACAAGCATGTAGCCTTCTAGATTCATAGGAGTATATCCAAGGTTTACCAAAGCCTCCACTGACATTTTATTCCAAGTTTTTATTTTCCTTTCTTAGTTTTATGCCATACTTTTTTTTTTTTTTACAAAAAAGTTGATATTGCTACATTAGGCAGCTGCAATGTTAAACAATTGCTGATGGTTGTTTTTTATAATAGGGATTTTTGCATAGAGTAAGCTCTAATTCAGATCAAATAAAGACAATCTTGAGAATGTAACTTTTCCTAGAGTCTCCAGACAGGTTAAATTGTGACAATTAATTTGAGATAGGGCTTTAGGAGCTACAAACCCATTTTCCCCTTCCTGCGTGTACTGAGCTGATGGTTTCTACAATTTCAGGCTGCCAGTTTTCAAGATTATCTCAGAGCTGGAGAGAATAAGAATAGGGAAAGTTGAAATTCTATAATACTCACTATTCTTACTGAAATTTAGCTGCTTTTCTTAATAAACACTTCTTAGATTGTTTCAAACCTTTGATTAATTTCCATTGTGCTAATAAAGTTAACAAGTTTTGCCTGTGTTTTAGTGCTCTTATTGAAAAGCAGATTTTCAGGAGTTTTTATTTTACCATCTTCAGGAAGGGGAACTTTTGTTCCTAAAAATCAGTAAACTACTGTTGGCTGTCATCTTGCAGTGAAAATCCAGAGGCTTTTAAATTAGACACACTGTAGATTGATTTGTGTCTCAGTGACTTGCTTGTTTTATTTGTATCTCAATTTTCTTTTTTTAAATTTTATTTTATTGATTTTTTTACAGAGAGGAATGGAGAAGGATAGAGAATTAGAAACATCAATGAGAGAGAAACATCAATCTGCTGCCTCATGCACACCCCCTACTGGAGATGTCTCCGCAACCAAGTTACATGCCCTTGACTGAAATCTAACCTGGGATCCTTCAGTCTGCAGACTGACACTCTATCCATTGTGCCAAACCTCTTAGGGCTGTATCTAAATTTTCTTAATAATTTAGTGAGGATGATAATACCTTATTCATACGATTATTGTGAGAATTAAATAACAAACTTGATATACAGGTTCAAACAAAAATAGGTTTATAGTTTAATCTTCAGCTATTATTTATTTTATTTTTCACACAAACAAGTATAACCCTTCTTTTTACCACACTCTGTAAAGTTTCTGCCATATAAAAGGTATTTAATGCATATTCCTTTTGTCATTTACCTTCCTGCTAAATTACAAACTTAGTGATTTCAATTTCAGAAGTTTCAATGTCAGAGTTGCCCAACTTATTTGGTATAAAAATATGTAATACTGGTGTTGGGATGCTCAGCCAGAAGATAATACTCCATTAGCTGTCTGTCACCTTTTAGTTACAGACTCATTGGAAGGTGCTACTTTAGGATTTGGTTGTTGCATTACAACTCCATTTTTGTTTCCATCTCCCAGCACTTGGTAGGCTTTACTAACAGTAACAGTATATTGCTGACTTATTTTCAGCCTCTATTTATCACTATGCCCCTAGATCTTTTGTTTTAGACCCATTCACATATAGCCAGTTATTTCTCTTATTTATTATTTATTTATTGTTAGATTTATATATTGTTTTCCTCCCTAAAAGATTAAGGTGCTCTGCAGAGAACTTAAAACGTAGTTCATCGAACATTACACATCTAAATAAAATTTAAAATGGGGAAAGTAGGTAAGCTAATAGGAATGGAAAATCTGAGGGATACTGGATAATCAGGAGAAAGAGAGAAAGGATGTGCTGTGCAGTTCATTTTTCTTCTTTTGTATGCTACTCTGTGAACTTAACCCTGGTGTGTTTGGTATCTTCTGGTTTGTTTTGTTTTGTTTTTAAGTTGCAGGTCTCTAATTTAGTCTCAAGATTCCTGAGATCATTTATAGCTTAAAAATAGATAGGTTTATTTGACCTGCCCAGGTTTGGGTAAATAGAAAACAAAACACAATCTGTTTTTTCTTCTATTGCCCAAGTCATAGATTTAAATACTAAGTAACATTAGAATCAGAATAATTTCTTTCTTGACAGGAGGATAAGTCAATGAAGTGTGAACTATTGATAGGAACACTTTCTTCATGGACAGGATAGTTGTATTCCATGTTAAATGATGGCAAACAGTGTAAAAGAAAAAAGGGTACTTCACAGGCTATAAGTCACTAACTGCATTACACTGACAAGAGGTATAGTGAATTACAAATATTACTGGGCATAAAGTTGTAAGAAACAATTACAATAGTGACTTTACTTGCTATAATTCAAATTCTGGCATCCACAGTGTACACTTTCAGTTTACAAGCTTAAGTCAAATGAATTTGGTGTGTACAGTATAATTCTGGTATTATGGAGGCTTTTGAGGTTACATATGAATGGATATTGGCCTACTGCCTCTGATATTGACTTGCTGAGAAATCACTATTTGAGATTGTGTACAATATGTTCTTTGTTTAATATCAGTGCTTTATACATATGTACACAGAAACACTTTCCTTCTAGTGAATGAACGTGTGGTTTATGTGATCAGAGTTTATTATTCGTTTTTAAAATTTTCCTTACCATTAATATTTATAATAAATCAATTCAGATAATTCAGTGGCTTATTAGCAAATAAGTAGGAAAAGCATCTAGAATTAATTTTTCCTGTCTTCTGTTACCATGAATGAAAGTTGACTGACTTTTTTTCATAATTCTCAATGGTTTGGGGGCTCCAGGGTTTTGCCAATTATTTCATTAAACTGCTATGGGTGATATTTGTTTTAAATTTCACTTAAAATAAAATTGTTAAGACACTGTTCATAATATACAGACAAAATTTATTTTCAAAAACTAAGTAGATTTTTTACAAGGCTTCTACTGTGACAAAAGATCTAGATAAGAATCTTTATCTGGATAGTCTTGGATCCAAGCCTATTTTGTTTTCCCTCTGTTGGATCCCAGGGCACTATTATTGCTCTCTGTAGCATTCTGTTCCTTCAGAAAAATCATTGGATCTCAGAATTTGGTTACAGTCCCCAAGGGCATCCTTCTGTGAAATAATCATGATAGCTATAATTGTGTTTCAAAGACTTGACTGTTTTCCCTGGATTTTGGTTTTGACTCTTCTTTTAATGTGCAGTACTTTATATATATAAATATTGCAATATTTTCTTTTATTTACTTATTGGTATTTGCTAATTTTCCACAGTGACAAGTTTTGATTTATTCAAAAATTTTAAATTAACTTTTACTTAAAAATTAAAGAGTTTCAAGAATAAGAATAAACAAGATACAAAATTGCTCAATATATAATGAAGTGTTACTATTTTTAATGTTCAGAAATAAATCAGACAAAGATGGATGGATTCTTAAAATATGGGCAGGGACACAAATAGTTAAGAAATTCAAATAACTCTATATATTAAGATTCCATTTTTAATGCTTAGTTGTAAACCCTGAAAGGAATATTTCAACATGTTCACAGTGGTTCATCTTTTTTATTGTGTTGCATGTATACATATCTCCCCTTTGCCCCCCCATTCCAGGCATACCCCAACCCCTCTGTGTCTTGTGTTCAATGGTTATGCGTATATGCATGCGTACAGGTCCTTTGGTTGATCTCTTATCTACGCCACCTCCCCTTAACCTTCCTGCTGTAATTTGATAGTCTGTTTGATGCTTTACTGCTTCTGTGTCTAACCTTTTGTTCATCAGTTTATAATATTCTTTATTATCCACAAATGAGTGAGATCATGTGGTGTTTCTCCTCCATTGACTGGCTTATTTCACTTTGCATAAGGCTCTCAAGTTCCATCCAGGTTGCTGCAAATGGAAATAATTCCTTCAATTGATGGGAGCATAGAATTCCATTGTGTAGATGTACCATAGTTTTCTGATCCACTCATCTGCTGGTGGGCACCTAGGCTGTTTCCAAATTGTAGCTATTGTAAATTGTGCTGCTATGAACAGAGGGGTGCATAAATCCTTTCTAACTGGTGTTTCTAATTTCTTAAGATATATTCTTAAGAGTGGGATTGCTGGGTCAAATGGGAGTTCCATTTTTAGTTTTTTGAGGAAACTTCATTCTGTTCTACACAGTGGCTGCACCAGTCTGCATTCCCACCAACAGTGCACAAGGGTTCCTTTTTCTCCAGATCTTCACCAACCCTTCTCTTTTGTTGATTTGTTGATGTTTGCCATTCTAATAGGTGTAAGATGATATTGCATTTTTGTATTGATTTGCATCTTTCAGATAATTAGTGATTTTGAACATATTTTCAGGTGTCTATTGGCCTTCCTTCTGTAGTCTTTCAAAAAGGTTCTATTTAGGTCCATTGCCCATTTTTATTGGATCATTTATCTTCCTTTATTAAGTTGTATCAGTTGGCTGTTGATGTTGGACATTAAACCTTTATCAGTGATAATATTTGCAAATATGTTCTCCCATATAGTGGGCTTTCTTGTTGTTTTGTTGATGGTTTCTTTGGCTGTGTAAAAACTTTTTATTTTGATGTAGTCCTATTTGTTTATTTTTTCTTTAGCTTCCATTGCCTTTGGAGCAGTATCAGTGAAGAAGTTCTTTCGGCATATGTCTAAGATTGTGCTGCCTGTGGATTCCTCTAGTATTTTTATGGTTCCCACCTAATGTTTAAGTCCTGTATCCATTTTGAGTTTATTTTTGTATTTGATGTAAATTGGTGGTCTACTTTCATTTTTTTGCATGTATCTGTCCAATTTTCCCAACACCATTTATTGAAGAGGCTATCTTGGCTCTATTGTATGTTCATGCCTCCTTTGTCAAATATTAATTGAGCATAGTGGTTTGGGTAGATATCTGGATTCTCTATTCTATTCCATTGGTCTGTATGTCTGTTCTTGTGCCAGTACCAGGCTGTTTTGAGAACAGTTGCTTTGTAATATAGCTTGAAATCTGGTATTGAGATCCTACCTTCTTTATACTTCTTTCCCAGTATTGCTGTGGCTATTCGTGGTCTTTTTTTGTTCCAGATGAATCTTTCTAGGTCTGTGAAATATGTCGTCGGTATTTTAATGTGTAGTGCATAGAATCTATAGATTGTTTTGGGTAGTATGGACATTTTACTGAGGTTGACTCTCCCAATCTATGAGCATGGTATGCTCTTCCATCTGTTTACATCTTCCTCTATCTCTTTTTTCAGTGTCCTGTAGTTTTCTACATATAGGTCTTTAAACTCCTTAGTTAGTTTTATTCCTAGGTATCTTAATTTTTTTGGTGCGATGGTAAATGGGATTGCATTTTTAGTCTCTCTTTCTGTATTTTTACTATTAGTGTATGGAAATGGCACAGATTTCTTGGCATTGATTTTGTAAACTACTGTATTTCCTAATTTATTTATTATGTCAATTAGTTTTGGGATGGAGTCCTTCAGGTTTTTTATAAACAGTATCATGTCACCTGCAAATAAGGACAGCTTTACTTCTTCTTTTCCAATTTGGATGCCTCTTATTTCTTCTTCTTGTCTAATTGTAATGGCTAATACATCCAGTACTATGTCAAACAGGAGAGGTGAGAGTGGGAATCCCTGTCTTGTTCCTGTTCTTAGGGGAAATTGTTTTAGTTTTTGCCTATTGAGTATGATGTTAGCTGTGGGCTTATCATATATGGCTTTCATGATGTTGAGGTATGATCCTTCTATTCCCAACTTGCTGAGAGTTTTTATCAAGAAAGGGTGTTGGATTTTGTTTAATGCTTTTTCTGCATCAATTGATTGGACTATGTGATTCTTATCTCTCAATTTGTTTATGTGATGTATCATGTTTATTGATTTGCGGATATTGTACCATTCCTGGGATGAATACTACTTGGTCCTGGTGTATGATCTTTCTGATGTACTGCTGGATCCAATTTGCTAGATTTTTTTTTGAGGATTTTGTCATCTATGTTCATGAGAGATTTTGGCCTATAATATTCTTTCATTGTGTTGTCTTTATCTGGTTTTGGTATTAGGGTGATACTGGCTTCATAGAAGGTGTTTGGGAGTGTTCCTTTTTCTTGAATATGTTTGAATAGTCTGAGGAGGATAGGTTTTAATTCTTCCTTGAATGTTTGGTAAAACATTCCTGTGTAGCCATCTGGTCCCAGGCTTTTGTTTGCTGGAAGCTTTTTGATAACTGCTACAAATTCTTCCATAGTTATTTAGCTATTGAGATGTTTAGGTTCTTCCTGATTGAGTTTTGGAAGGCTATATTTTTCTAGGAATATGTCCCTTTCCTTCAGGTCCAATTTTTTGGAATAAAGTTGTGCATAGTATTTTTTCACAGTACTTTGAATTTTGGTGGGGTCAGTTGTTATTTCTCCTCTTTTATTTCTGATTTTGTTTATTTCGGTCTTTTCTCTTTGCCTCTTATTGAACCTGGTATAGGTTCTTCAATCTTGTTTGTCCTTTCGATGAACCAGCTCTTGGTTTTGTTGATCTTTTGAATTGTTTCTTTGATCTCTATGTTGTTTATCTCTGCTCTGATCTTTACTATTTCCTTCCTTCTGCTTATACTGGGCTTTTCTTGTTGCTCTCTTTCTAGCTCTTTGAGTTGTCGGGTTAGAGAATTTATTACCACTCTTTCCTGTTTTTTTGCAGTAGGCTTGTAGGGCTATGATTTTCCCTCTGAAGTCTGCTTTCACTGTGTCTCATAAATTTTGTATTGTTGTGTTCTTATTGTCATTTGTTGCCATGATGTTTTTATTTCTTCCTTGATCTCTCTAGTTACCCAGTCATTGCTTAATAGCATACTGTTTAGTCTCCATGTGTTTGATATCTTTATATTGTGTTTATTTTAGTTGATTTCCAATTTTATGCCACTGTGGTCTGAGAAAATGCTTGAAATGATTTCTATCTTCTTGGGTTTGAAGAGACTTTTCTTATGACCCAACATATGATCTATCTTTGAAAATGAACCATATGCAACTGAAAAGACTGTATATTTTGTGGCTTTGGGGTGAAATATTCTGAAGATGTCAATTAATTCCATCTGGTCTCATGAGTCATTTAGGATTGATGTTTCTTTTTTGATTTTTTGTTTAGAGGGTTTGTCCAGTAGTGACTGTGGGGTATTAAAGTCTCCTTTATGATTGTATTGCTGTCTATATCTCCCTTAATGTCCTCCAGGAGTTTCTTTATATATTTAGGTGCTCATATATTGGGTGTGTAAATGTTTACCAGTTATTTCTTCTTGTTGAATTGTCCCCTTTAGTATTATGAAGTGGCCTTTCTTATCTCTTGTTATATTCTTCACTTTGAGATCTAATTTGTCCGATATAAGTATTGCAACCCCAACTTTTTTTTCATTTCCATTTGCCTGAAACACCATCTTTCATCCCTTCACTTTCAATCTGTGTGAATCTCTTTTTCTGAGGTGGGTTTCTTATAGACAGCAGATGTATGGAGCATGTTTTCTTATCCATTTGGTTACCCTATATCTTTTGATTGGGGCATTTAATCTGTTTACATTTAAAGTTATTATTGATAGGTACATATCTGTTGCCATTTTTAGTCTTTACCCCCAAGTTCCTTCTTAGCTTTCTATTTCTTTTTATTACAGCAGACCATTTAACATTTCTTGTCTTGCTGGTTTGGTGGCAATACATTCCCTTAGTCCTCTTTTGTCAGTGAAGCTTCTGATTTCACCTTCTATTTTGATTGACGGTCTTGCTCGGTACAGTGTTCTTTTATTCAGACCTTTCTTTGCATGACTTTGTATATTTCATTCCATTCCCTTCTGGTCTAATGAGTTTCCCTTGAGAAATCTGTTGCTAGTCTGATGGGGTTTGTTTTGTAGGTAACTCTTTGCTTCTCTCTGTCTGCTTTTAAGATTCTTACTTTATCGTTGATGTCTGCCAATATAATTATAATGTGCCTTGGTGTCAGTTTTCGGATTCATTTTGCTTGGGACTCTGTGGGCTTCTTGGATTTGTGTGAGTATTTTTCTTTTCTATATTAGGGGAATTTTCTGTCATTATTTCTACAAACAGGTTTTCTATTTCTTGCTCAGTTTCCACTCTTTCTGGGACCCCAATTATGCAGATGTTGTTTTGTTTCATGTTATCCCAAAGTTCCCTTAGGCTCTGATCTTGCTTTTTAACTTTTTTTTCCCTAGTATCTCCTGTATTTTGGTATTTTTTTTTATCTTGTCTTCTAGCTCACTGATTTGGTCCTCTGCTTCTTCTAGTCTACTTTTGATGGTTTCTATTGAGTTCTTTATAGCAGTGATATAATTTTTCATTTCTTCTTGATTATTGTGCATTTCTTTTTACTTCTTCTTCATTTTCTCTCAGCTCTTCTTCATTTTCTCTTCACTGTTACTCACATTGTTGATTTTGTCTTCCATTTTTTTCAGCCACATTATGACCATTTCTCTGTACTCTTTCTCTGGCAGGCTTATTTCTGCTTCTATTTTGTTTACTTCCTTTTGTGGTTATACCTGCTTTTCTGTCATATGCGGTTTGTTTCTTTGTCTGCTCATGCTCTTTCTTCTCCGGATGTCTGGTTATGTAGTTCTCTTTCCTATGTTGATTCAAAGACACAAACTACAACACGAGAAGGTACAACATACAAGGCACTGAAAAGAAGTGTATTCATGATGTTAATAACCACAAATAAGGTGATCACCAATGAAAGACAAATTAGGGGTAAGTAGAGAAATAAGAATAGGAAAATGAGGGAAAAAGAAAAGAAAGAAGTGCCAAAATCAAATGGGGAGAAGGGAGGAAAAAAAAATAAAAATGTAATAAAATAAAAAATAAAAAGGAGAAGAGGAAGAAAAGAAAAAGATAAAAGAAGTCAGAGAGAAAAGAAAGAGAATAAGAGAGAAAATTGGAACAAATTTTAGTTGTGAGGGGAAAACTCCCAAAGAACAGCCAGTAATCCCACTACATGCCAGCAACAAGTACCTGGAGATTAATACAAACAACAAATAACTATTAAAAGGGAGGCGAGGGAAATGTGAGTTAAAAAACAAATAAAAACAAACAAACAAAAAGAAAAATCAAACAAATAGAATAAGCTAAAACAATCTCACAAAAAAAGTATAAAAAATAGATATAATCACTGTACAGGCAAACAGCAACAAAAGGACATAGAGAAAAACAACTTTTTAGATAGTGAAAACAAGAAGAGAGAGGTTTGTATGGACTTGGTGTAAGGGATTTGAAATTAGATTTATAAGTGCGGTGAAATTTTAATCAGGTAAAGAGAAAGAATAGGGAGAATCTAAAGTTGGAAAAGCGAAAGAGGAACAAGACAACAAAATGGGGAAAGTTAGCAAGACAGTGTTGGCATAAAAGTAGAATTGAGATAGAGTAAAATTATGCTAAAGGAAAGATGAAAATACAATTTAGAACTGTAATCCCAAAGTAAAATAAAAAGAAAGCAAAATAACACTTTTTCCCCAAAAAGGTAAAATAGTAGTAGTAATAATACTAGTTCAAAACAAAAATGTAATAATTAAAAAGGTAAAATAAATTAAGGAGAAAAGAAAAAAAATGTTTTTTACTTAAAATATGCAAAAATAATAAAGAAAAGAAAAGAAAAGAAAAAGAAAAAAAATAGAATGGGCAGTAGTAGAGGTCATTCACTTCCACCATTGTTCTGCTTGGCACTCCTGTTTCCCAATTGGGGGGGGTATTGCAATTCCCTGTGTTCCACTGCTGAGGTGTGTCTTAACCTCTTTATTCCTTTGTGGTTATGCTAGAGTCAATTTGTGAGTCATCCACTGAGTGGCACTGTTTCAAAATTGACTTCTGAGACTAAGCACAGGACCTCTCTTGGCTGTGCTTAGATCCTGCTACTCTGTGGTTCTCAATACCGGTTTGTGGGTATTCGAGCAGCGGGGACACTGTAGTAACTCCCAGGCTGTCCTTCTGCATCAGATTAAAATGAGTTTTTTTCTACAGCTCCCCTCTATTCTCAGCTCCAAGAATCCCCTTCCATACTTAGGAATCACACCCTGCCCCACATCCGATGACCTCTCCATAAGCAGCTTTCCCACAGCCAGGTTACCTGTGTGCCTTTCTATTCTGCAGGACAGGAGACCTCACCTTATCCCAGGCAAAATATGACCTTTCCGTGTTGCATGTTGAGCTCCTCTGTGTCTGTGTGTCTGCCCTGGTTGGATAGTGGTTTTCTGGGTTCCCCAGCTGTTCAGTGGGTGCTACAGCTGCATCTTTCATACAACCACAGACATCCACCTCCCTCTGCAAGATTGTGTGGTCTCCGTGTTCACGCTGGTGGCTCCAGCAGACAAAAACCCCATGGCAGTGGGGCTGCCCTACCTTCTACTGGAGGATAACTGACTCTTAACTTGCCAACAAACATTCCCAGTGTGACTCTCAGCTGCTCTCTCTCTGTCTGCCCAGGGACAAGACTCCAGACATGTCTGTCTATTCTGTGGCCAGTTTTTTTTCCTATATTTAATACAGTAGTCTTATTAAATATTTGGTCAAGCCAAAATAGTTTATTCCTTTCCTCAAATATCATGCAACCAAATAACTTCAATTTTGATACATACAAGATATCCAATACAGTTTAAGCATGGAATGATTTAATATTTGTTATGAGTGATTGTTTTGCACTAATGAATTAATGCTGTCCTATCTGTTGGAGACCAAACATTGTTCTCACTAAATGGATGTAAACAGGAGACTAGAAGGCTGGTCAACCTTGAAGCTCTGAAAGGTCAAAACCAGCCACTCCCTATCTAATATGTCCAATGAACTTCCCCATCAAATAATCATGTCAATCCTGACTGATAAAATAATCTACTTGTTAGTGGAATTGCCTACTTCAGGGCAAAGGGTGTATCCCAAACCTAAATAAAAGGGATGGCAAGGCCAAAGGAAGGTGGCAGTCCTTTCCACTAGAGGAAGGCTCCCACCTGGCCCCCCAATATCGCCAAATTAATGTTTTCTAGTCTCTCATTTCGTTTGCGAGCAGCCTCCTTCAGAACCCGAATCATGACCCGGGAACCCTGAACCACGAGGGACGTGGAAAGAGGTTCCCACACTATCTTTGAAAGTACAATGATGTGGCCTTAGTTCTAAGTGAAAAACAAAGCTGGTGATTTCTTTAAGTTTCATTAGTAAACTAAAAGTAAATAATAAACCAATATTACAAATAATTCTAGAAAATCTTTTCACCTAACATGTTTTTCCAGTTTAAAGAACTTTTATCCTTCTCTCACCCTTTCTTTAGTTCTCTTCATTAATTTGAAAGTAACTACCTTCTCAGAATGATTGTTTTTCCTATTTTTGATAGCTTTTTCTTGCTCTAGTTAATTTTATTGTCATCTAGTCTAATTATGTTCAGGTGCAAGATGTCAGAATCTGCTGTAACAAGCCAGGTTGGAGGGCTGAAAGGGAGTTGCATGTAACATTCAAAGCTAAGGTTACAATAACCTGAAATTTTTTCTGATTATTTCCCCATGTTTTGGAGACAGGTAATGTAATGCGTAGTTATTTTGCTAAGTGATTTACAAAGATCAACCTGAGTTTTGAATGAAGTTCTAACAGGCTTTGGAGACAGGAATACTGTGTTTGTTCTTCCTTTCTCCCAAAGCAGATTAACAGCCTTTGACACAGAAGTTCTATTTGAGTGAAATAAGCAGGTAATAATGGGAAAATCCTGCTGGTTTGCTAAAAGACAAAATAGTCACAGCTGATACAACTTTGCCCCATAGGCCTATTTTTTAAACCGTAATTATATTCCTATCTTTCTATCAATATGTTCACAATTATTCTGGCCTCTGGGTTTAAGAATAAAATTCTAATAATTGTCACAAAGTTTAAAAGGACATCTGGATAAGCATAAATTAAGATGTTTCTCCTAATTCCTGCTAAAATGTTAATTTAAAAAGCTAATTAAAATGAGTTCAAGAAAATTTGTAAAACTAAGACTGAAAAATAATTGCTGCAACTAATATGAAATTCTAGTAACTTAAGGACAATGAAGCTCCATTCTGAAAGTTCCTGAACCAGTAATCTTCAGAACTCTTAGGAAGACAGGAAGACATTTTTATCCACTTTTATTGTCTAATACAGTGATCAAGCATTTGTTCCAACCAGACAACAGGACAGTTGACCTGCTGTCTTCAGTTATGGGAATATAAAGTCTGGCCAAAGAGCCGAAACCGGTTTGGCTCAGTGGATAGTCGGCCCGCGGACTGAAAGGTCCCAAGTTCGATTCCAGTCAGGGCATGTATATTGGTTGTGGGCACATCCTCAGTGGGGGGCATGCAGGGGAAGGCTGATAGATGTCTCTCTCTCATCGATGTTTCTCTCTATTCCTTTTCCTTCCTCTCTGTGAAAAATCAATAAAATATTAAAAAAATAAAGTACAGCCAAAGAAATAAAGTCAATAACATTGTAATAACTATGTATGGGATAGGGAGATTACTTTGTGAAGTATTCTTGTCTCACTACTATATTGTACACCTGAAACTAATGCAATATAACATTAAATGTAAACTGTAAATGAAAAATAAAAAAATGTAAGTAAATGAATTGATTTCTAAAAATTTATAAGTGTTTACTATAACAATCAAATAATGTGGTGTAAATAAAACGGCCCCAACAACCCCAGATCTTTTTAAAAAATATATTTGTATTGATTTCAGAGAGGAAGGGAGAGGGAGAGATAGAAACATCAATGATGAGAGAGAATCACCAGTTGGCTGCCTCCTGCACACCCCACACTGGAGACTGAGCCCACAACCTGGACATGTGCCCTGACAAGGAATCAAGCTGTGAGCTCCTGGTTCATAGGTTGATGCTCAACCACTGAGCCATGTTGGCCTGGGCAATAACCCCAAATCTTAACTTGATATAACCACTAGCATTTAGTGAATGCACTTCTAGAAATCTTCTTTGCAAATATATGCATAGATGTGAATATAAAATTTTATTTAAATGACATTATACACATTATGCTGTGTATTACTTTAATTACTAAATAGCATTGGATAAGCCATATCTGTTAGGCATTGACTTCCATCATCTTCTGTTCCTCATCCCTTCTTGTTCTCTTATACACAAGAATTGTCATTTTTCTCTCTTTCTCTCCTTAACTCTGACTTTTTCCTTCCTCTCTCCAACCCTGTCTCTTTTCCTCCCTCCCTTCCTTTCTTCCAAGCCCCTTCCTTCCTTCTTTCCTTCCTTCCTTCCTTCCTTCCTTCCTTCCTTCCTTCCTTCCTTCCTTCCTTCCTTCCTTCCTTCCTCCTTCTTTCCTTTCTTTCAAGCCACTCTTACCATAGTCAACATTGATTAAATTCATTACTTACACCAAATGAAGAATACTGAAAAATACTGAATTTTTATATGAAATAATGCAGAGACCCTATAGAAGTGGAAAAATTAAACTTCTTTGTCAGTAAAAAATAACTTTATTTTAACTATGTTTAGAGACTATTTTTAGCTAATGAAAGGACATTATAGATTCCAGATAGGGAAGATAATTCAGTCAACATTCTGGTGTTTGAATTGACTTGTAAATAATTTTTAGTTAAACATTTTAATAAATTTCTATTGGATTTCTAAGGAATAAAATATAACAAGGATGTGAATGAATAATGCTAAGCCTGAAATTTTACTTCAATTTATTAATATATAAAAAAAGAATTTTCCTAGGTTAATTTTAGCTTAATTAATTAAATTGGGGGTGATTATAAACACAGAGACCTGGTAGGTAATGCATGTGAGTATAGAGAACATAGTCTTGAGGAAACAATAGAGAGTGTTGGATACTGCAGAGAGCCCAAATACATGTGTCTACCAAAGACAGTCAATATTTCTCATCTCCATTAATTGCAAAGTTAGAACTTGAATCCATTGTTGCCAGATTTTCTGATATTAAAAAATCTAAAAATGCAGATTCTCCTGTGAACTCTTGAGTTGGCCTGAGCCTTCTCACCATCTAGGACCCCAGTTTCAGCCCAATCCCCACAGACCAGGCCAATGGTCCCCACTGGTGCATGAATCTGAGTACAGGGCCTCTAGTATGCACATAAGATCTTTGGTTAATCTCTTCCCACTCTCCCCCCTCCCTCCTTACCTCTGAGGTTCATTAGTCTGTTCCATGTTGCCATGCTTGTGCATTGAGTATCTGATCCCTGGTGGTCAGTGTGCATCATAGTGAATGGTCAAATGCTTGAACAGTTAGATGAACAGATGGTGGCTTAGGCTTTTATATAGATATATAGCTTTTTTATTTACCCATGTGCAATTATTTTTAATATGCAAGTATCATTTATTGAATGCCCTAGTATTATGGGTGGATACAGAGAAAAAACGATACAGAATGAGAATAAAAACTATGGATGATACATATTGTTATACTATGTGAATTATATGCAAACAAATTATGAGAATTAGGTTATAGTAATTCCATTTTACAGACAAAAAAACTGAAGTTTGCAAGCTTTAAGTAATTTATAAATATCACACAGTTAGGAAAGAGCACAACTAGAATATAAATGCAGGTGTGTATGAGTTAAAAAAAGAGTTATTTTTTTATTTTTTTTTACTAGAGGCTTGATGCACGAATTCCTGCACAGTTGGAGTCCCTTAGCCTAGACAATCAGGGTCAATTGGGGCATTGGAAGTTTGGTAGAGGGGAGGGGCTTCTGAAGGTTCCGATCAGGGTCATCTGGGCCAGCCAGGGTGATGGACTGCAGGAGGTTGGCTGCCCTGATTTGGGCCATTGGACCAGCCAACTGGGGGCAGGTCCATGGGAGGTGGCTGGGGGGAGGAGCAGTGGAAAGTTGGCTGTGAGAGCACACTGACCAACAGGGGGCAGTTCCTGCATTGAGCATCTGCAGTCTGGTGGTCAGTGTGCATCATAGCAAACAATGTAATAGTCATTCGGTCATTCAGTTGTTTAGTCACTTAAGCTTTATGTATATAGATTGCTTTTGGGTGTGCAGCTTAGTGGTTAGATAACCATATACTTTACATAGTGTTCCCCCTTATATTTTCAGTACCCCATTTGGAACCTAACATAGTTATCATAATATTATTGATATATTCCTATGCTTTACTTACTTCCATGTGACTATTTTGTACCTATCAATTTGTATTTTTTGTCACTTCACTTCTTTCACTCAGTGTCCTACCCCCCAGCCGCCCACCCCCGCCAACACAACCCTTTCATCTGGCAAGACTCAGATCTCTCTATGTATCTGTTTCTGTTTTATTTATTTGTTTATATTGTTCTTTCCATTCCACATATAAGTGAAATCATATGGTATTTGTCTTTTTCTGACTGACTTATTTCCCTAAGCATAATAAACTCTAAGTCCATTCATTTTGTTACAAATGGTAAGATTTCATTTTTTATGGCTAATATCCATTGTGTATATGTACCACCACTTTTTTTTTATCCATGTGTCTATTTCTGGGTACCTGGGTTGCTTTAATAGCTTGGCTATCTTTTAAAATAATAAAGTAATATGCAAATTGACTGTATCCCTGCTATACCCACAAGCCATGCCCAACAGCCAATCAGAGCGAGTATGCAAATTAACCCCCTAACAAAGATGGCTATAGCCACAAAGAGAGCAGGAGGGAGGCTAGGGTTGCTCCAGGAAATGGAGGAAGCCAAGCTTTCTGCAAAACCTGGCAGGCCCAGGCCTCCACTTAAGGCAACAAAGTTTCAAAGGCTTGAGTTGCGCCTTGTGATGGAGGAAGTCAAGCTTTCCTCACACACTGGCCAACCCAGGCATCCGCTTAAAGCAACAAAGTTTCAATGGCTGTGTGAGCAGAAGGCTTGGGTCTGCTCCAGGTTATAAAATTTCAATAAATAAATCCCAGATACTAGGGCCTCTGCTTGGGTTGCTGGGAGGTGTGGCCAGCCTGCAAACACAACAGGCCACTCATCCTGGCCACCCCACTCCCCAAAGGAACACCCACACTGATCCAGTCACCCTTCAGGGCAAACTAGCTGCCCCCCCACCGGTGCACCAGGCCTCTAGTCTATCTAATAAAAGAGTAATATGCACATTGACCATCACTCCAATGCACAAGATGACTGCCCCCATGTGGTCAAAAGATCCTGCTCCCACGTGGACACAAGATGGCAACCACAAGATGACCATCAGGGGAGGGTAGCTGGCAGGGACCAGGCCTGCAAGGAAGGGCAGTTGGGGGTGATCAAGCCAGCAAGGGAAAACAGTTGGGAAGGACCAGGCCTGCAGGTAAGGGCAGTTAGGGATGACCAGACCCACAGGAGAGGGTAGTTAGTGGCAAACAGGCTTTCAGGGGAGTGGTTAAGGGGTGATCAGGCTGGCAGGCAGAAGCAGTTAGGGGTAATCAAGAAGGCAGACAGGTGAACAGTTGGGAGCCAGCAGTCCTGAATTGTCAGAGAGATGTCCAACCACCCCTTTAGGCCCGATCCAGGTGTGGCCTAAATGGGAAGTCAGACATCCCTCAAGGGGTCCCAGATTGGAGAGGGAACAGGCTGGACAGAAGGACAACCCCCATGCACAAATTTTGTTCACTAGGCCTCTAGTTATAAATAATGCTGCAACAAATATAGGGGTTCATATATTCCTTCAAATTACTATTTTGGGTTTCTTTTGATAAATCACCAAAAGTGAAATGACTAGGTCATAATTCAGGTCCACTTTAATTTTTTTTATGAAACCCTATACTGTTTTTCATAGTGGCTCTAACAATCTGCATTCCCACCAACAATACACTAGGATTTCCTTTTTCTACATCCTGCCCAACACCTGTCATTTGTGGATCTAATGGTGATGGCCATTTTGACAGTTGTGCAGTGATATCTCATTGTGTCTTTAATTTGTATTTCACTGATGATTAGTGATCTTGAGCATCTATTCATATGTCTATTGGCCACATGTATGTCATCTTTGGGGAAGTGTCTATTCAGATCCTTTGTATTTTTCATATTGATTGTGAGATTTTTTTTTTGTGTGTGTGTGTGTTGATAGCATGAATTCTTTATAAATTTTGGATATTTACTGCTTATCATATGTGTCATTGGCAACATATTATTCCATTTGGCATGTTGTCTTCATTTTTTCATGATTTCCTTTGCATTATAAAAGTATTTTAGTTTGATATAAGCCCATTTGTTTATATATATACCCAAGGAGATATACCAGAAAAAAATATTGCTACAAAAAGATTTACTATTTATGTTTTATTCCAGGATTTTTATGGTTTTGAATCTTACATTTTATATCTTTAATCCATTTTTAGTTTATTCTTGCATAATTTATAAATAAGTGATCAAGTCTCATTTTTTTCCATATATCTGTCCAATTTTTCCAACAACAATTATTGAATAGACTGTCATTACTCCATTGAATGTTTTTGACTCCTGTGTCAAATATTAATTGACCATATAGATATGGACTTATTATGGGGCTTGCTCTTCTGTTTCATAATTTATATATCATTTTTTTTATGCCAGTATCATGCTGTTTTTATTACTATGGCCTTGTAGTATAGTTTGATATTGGGTAGTGTAATAGCTACAATTTTCTTCTTCTTTCTCAATATTTCTAAATATTTCTCAATATTTCTAATGCTATCTGGGTGGTTATTTATTTATTTATTTATTTATTTATTTGTGTGGTTCTATATAAATTTGTGGATTATTTGCTCTAGTTCGATAGAAATTGTGTTAACTAAATAGAATTTTTTAGGTAATATGGACATTTAAATAATGTCAATTCTTCCTATCTATAAACACGGACTTCTGCATTGAGCATCTGCTCCTGGTGGTCAGTGCCAGTGCATGAAATTCATGCACAGGGGTGGGGGTGGACAGTGTCCTTCAGCCCAGCCTGCTCCCTCTCCAATTTGGGTCACCTGGATTGGGCATAAATGGGCAGTTGGACATTCCTCTGACAATCCAGGACTGCTGGCTCCCAATTGTTTACCTGCCTGCCTTCCTGGTTACCCTTATCCAATTCATCCTGCCAGCCTGATCACCCCCTAACCACTCCCCTGCCAGCTTGATTGATGCCTAACTGCTCCCCTGCCAGCCTGTTTGCCCCTAACTGCCCTATTCTGTGGGCCTGGTCACCCCTAACTGCCCTCCCTTGCATGCCTAGTCCCTCCCAAATTCCCTCCCCTGCTGGCCATCTTGTGGTGGCCATCTTGTGTCCACATGGGGGCAGGATATATTGACCTAATGGGGGCAGTCATCTTGTGTGTTTGAGTGATGGTCAATGTGCATATTACTCTTTTATTAGATAGGATAGAGGCCTGGTGCATTGGTTTGTGGCAGCTGGTTTGCCCTTAAAGGTGTCCTAGATCAGGGTGGGTGTTCCCTTGGGGCATGGAGTGGCCTGGGAGAGGGGCCTGTGGTGGTTTGCAGGCAGGCCACACACCCTGGTGACTTAAGCTGAGGCCCTAGTATCTGGGAATTTTTTATCTTCTACAACTGAAACTTTGTAACCTGGAGCAGAGCCAAGCCTTCTGCTCACACAGCTATTGAAATTTTGTTTACTTAAACACCAGCCAGGGTGTGCAGAAAATTTGGCTTCCTCCATCGCCAGGGTCAACTCAAGCCTCTCTCAGTGCTGGCAGCCATTTAAACTTTGTTACCTTAAGCGCTGGCCAGGGTTTGTGGAAAGCTTGGCTTCGTCCATCACCAGGGTCAACCCAAGCCTCCCTCCTGCTCTCTCTGTGGCTGTAGCCATCTTGATTGCTTTAATTTGCATACTCGCTCTGATTGGCTGCTGGGCGTGGCTGCTGGGCGTGGCTTGTGGGTATAGCAGAGATATTGTCAATTAGCATATTACTCTTTTATTAGATAGGATAGATTCCTACATTCTGTCTCAGGCATTCACTGCCTATTGTCTGTGTCCATGGGTTATGCATATATGGTTTAGGGCTATTGATTGTTATTAGTCTGTTCAGATTTTCTGTTTCATGTTGATTTAATTTTGGAGCATACATATTTCTAAGAATTTATCCATTTCTTCCATATTGTCCAATTTATTGGCATATTATTTCCGTAGTACTTATTAACAATCTTTTTCTTTTTGCAGTGTCAATTGTTATGTCTCTCACTTTTTAAAATTTTATGTATTTGGGTTTTCTCTCTTTCTCTGTGAATCTGGTTAAAGGTTTATCAATCTTATTTATCTTTTCAAAGAAACATCTCTTGGTTTCATTAACATTTTCATTGTGTGTGTGTGTGTGTGTGTGTGTGTGTGTGTGTGTGTGTGTTTAGATTCTACTGATTTTATTTCAGCTCTGATTCTGCCTTAGCAAAGATATCATTCCGAGTTGAAGGAGAGATAAAGAACTTCCCAGACAAGAAAAAGTCAAAGGAATTCTCACCACCAAACCAGCATTACATTTTAAATATGATAATAAAATAAAAATAACTACATATCTGTGAATAATTTATTTAAATTCAAATGTATTAAATGCCCCAATCAAAAGACATTAAGTGGCTGATTGTGTAAGAAAACAAGGCCGATACATATTCTGTCTACAAGAGACAGACATCAAATCAAAATACACCTGGAGATTGAAAGTAAAGAGGTGAAAAAATAAATTTTATGTACATGGAAATGGAAAAAAATAAAAGCTGACACAACAACACTAATATCAGACAAAGGTAGACTTTAAAACAAAGGCTTTACAAAGGGAGAAATAAATACCCAGTAATTCCAATTCTGGGTTTGTAGTAAACACACACAAACACACATACAATCCAAACACTAATTTGAAAATACATATGCATTCCTATGCAGCATTATTTACAATGGCCACCATATGGAAGCAACCTATGTTTCAATCAACAGATGAATGGATAAGGAAGATGTAGTGCATATATAGAATAGAACATTACTCGGTTATAAAAAAATGTAACCTTAACATTTTTCAACAACATGGATGGGCTTTGAAGGTATTATGCTAAGTAAAATAAATTAGATGGTTAAAAATAAATATCATATGATTTTGCCTATATGTGGAATGCAGAAGCAAAATAAATGAACAAACAAAACTGAAACAAACTCATAGGTACAAAAACAAACAAATAAACAAACATGTTGATGATTGCCAGATAGGAAGGGGGCTAGGGGAATGGTTGAGAAAGTTAAAGGGATAAAAAAGTACAAATTAGTAGTTACAGAGTACTTACTGGGATGTGAAGTACAGCATGATATTGTAATAACTATGTATGGTATCAGATGGGTTCTAGACTTATTAGGGTAATCACTTTGTAAGTTATATAAATGTTTAACACCTATGTGGTACACTTGAAACTAATGTTGTATGTCAACTGTAATTGAAAAATTTTTTAAAGTATCAGAAAATAATATAGTATTAATGACTAGATAATTAACTAGATATTTTGTCTATAATTTTTCTGTTATAAACAATGTATTAATGAAAATATTTGGCTATAAACCTAAGTCTCTCTTTTATAGGATATATTTCTATGAATAAAATTACATGGAGAAATGACTGTAACAGTTTTAAGGTTTTAGCACCATATGCTTAACTTTCAGAAAGGTTTTTACATTCCCATCATTATCTCTGTTTCTTGATCCTTGTCAGAATTAACTACTGTCATAGAACAAGTATTTATATCTATAATAGAAAATGATGTGTTTTTCTTCTGTATGTAAATTTTCGTTTTTTTTTCTTTTGAATTTCTTATGATGTCAAATCAATCATGTTTTCCTGCATTATTTTTCACAGTTTTTATGCATAGAATGTGATTTCTATTATCAGGTGAAATATATTTTCCTGTGGTATTTTTATATATTGTTTCAAGTATCCATAACGTTACCAAAAGTCTATCCTCTCTCAGCTACTGCATATTACATATTGCATTCCAAAGAGAAGGAAAAAACAATGATTCCCATATTTGGGATATGTGGCACATGAAACAAACACTATATGGCAACCCATTTGTACTATCATTATATTATCAGCCTCCTATGTGGAAATGCTGAAAAGTTACTGGAGAAATTAGGATAACTGATGTCAGTGGGTGTTAGTCTGGGTTGGTGTTGTAAAATAAATCAATCTTGACCAGAGTTTTTATTTAGAGGAGAACATAATATAGTCAAATATACAGCATTCCTGGAGATAAGGTTCAGAGTATAATAATCTGTATACCTTTCTGTAGTTATTTTACATATATTATGCATATATGTATGTATGTATGTATGTATGATTTCTACTATTTGAAATCTCATATATTTACTTATTTATTTTTTTCATATATATATATATATATATATATATATATATATATATATATATGTTACTGATTTTTTACAGAGAGGAAGGGAGAAAGATAATCAGAAACATCTATGAGAGAGAAACATCAATCAGCCACCTCCTCCATGCCCCCTACTGGGAATATGCCCGCAACCAAAGTACATGCTCTTGACCAGAATCAAACCTGGGACCTTCCATTCTGCAGACCGACACTCTATCCACTGAGCCAAAACAGTTTTGGCTAGTTCATTCTTTAATGCCATGAGAGAGTCCTGCAACCATGAAAAAGAATCTTAGAATATCAGTGCTGGAAAATATCCTAGAGACCATTTAATGTTAGGTAGATATGAAATTAAGTTTTGGAATGATAAAATGGTTTGTCTTAAATTACACAACTAGAGTTGGCAGTAGAATCTAATCTCTGATTTTTCATTTAGTGCTTTTTCCATTACAACAAATTGTTGAAAATTCTCTTTTTTTAGATTGTAGATATTCATAATGAATATGTACATTAAATTCAAATTTTGAAAGTGCTTTTTCTTATCTTATCACACATATTTATAATTGAAGATACAAAGTATAAAGCATGTACAAATATAAAATATTTACTCTGTCTATAAGTAAACCATGTCAACATGCTTACAAGTTTTCTTTGTTCTCTAAAGAATGATGTCAAATTCTAATTAATATCATCATCACTTCTACTTTACTCCTTTAAGTGATATAAAAATTGTGATATATGATTAAACTATACTTTTTCATTTTCCAGCTTGAGATTTTCAGCTGGTGTTTATTTTATTTTATTTTTCTCAGTTATACTAACAGGGACAAGACAGCCTCAGCTTTCAGATACAGTGTAGAATTTAAATTCACATTGTGCTGAGCTCTAGTATTTTCCTACTTTGCATTTTTAATAGGAAATCATTCAGCACATTTTTGATACACATCTTCTATGTCTTCTTGTTTGGGACTATCTGCATATTCTAGACATCTAAGTCTATTTCTTTCAACAGGTAGGGGAAGTTTTCTGTTATTATTTCTTCAAATAGGTTTTCAATGACTTGCTCTCTCTCTTCTCCTTCTGACACTTCCATATTGCAAAAGTTGGTACATTGGAAGTTGTCCCAGAGGCTTTTTACACTATTTTCATATTTATTTATTTATTTATTTATTTATTTATTTATTTATTTATTTATTTTTCTTTTTGATTTTCTGATGGGGTGTTTTTGCTTCCTCATATTCCAAATAAATCATTGATTTGATTCTCAGAATCCTCTACTGTTGAATCCCGGTAAAGTTTGAAACTATTCTTTATGTCAGCGTTTGCTTAATTTCTGACTGGTCCTTTTTCATGTATTTAATATTCTCAATTCCAGTGATATTTTCATTAAGACCCTTGAAGCTCTCATCAAGTTTCTTGAGCCATAGCCAGTTTTCTTCAGTGGATAAAGCATCTGTCTGAGGACTGAATGTCCCAGATTCGATTCTGGCCAAGGGCAGCACATACCTAGGCTGTGAGCTCGATCTCTAGTGTGGGGCATTCAGGAGGTAGCTGATCAATGATTCTCTCTCATCATTGATGTTTCTATCTTTCTCTCCCTCTCACATCCTCTCTGAAATAAAACAAAAATAAAACGTATCTACTCACAAAATTGACATTAAGAAAAAAGATTCTTGAGTAACATTAGAACCATTGTTTTGAAATCTGTATTCTGTAGTTGAACCTCTGCAAATAGCTCAGGTGGGGCTGCACATTTGATGTGGTGAAGTCTCAGGTTATCCCCAGGGTGGAGCACATAATGTGGGCCAAGCTGATGGAAACTCAGATATGGGTGCTAGTTAGCTCTGCAATGGGAAAGTGGTCCCAACATAGGAACAATGACCCCTGCAAACACCCCTGTCTGGGAGAAAGCTGACCCTGAGTTGATGCCTTGATATCAGATATTCCAGTTCCTCTCAGTATGTCCCTGGATTCTCCCAAGTCACCTGATGGTGGAGTTTAGAGGAAGGGAGACAGTGTAAGTTTGTGTGTGAGCCCTTTAAGAACATCTGGGACTCCAGCAGCCTCTGTGTCACTCAGCCACAATCCCTGCTGGTTTTTACAGTCCAAAGTTATGGGGACTTCTTTCTCCAGCACTGGGATCCTAGGCTATGGGTCTGGTGTGTGGCTGGGACCTCCTCTTCTCATGGAAGACCTTGGAAATATTCCTCCTGATTAAAAAGTTGGTGTAGGACCAGCCTGTTCCCCACCTCTGCCGCTCTTATCAGTCTTAATGTGCTTTCTTCTTTACTCCTCTAGTTTTAGGACTTATTTTTGACAGATTTTAGCCAGTTCTGAATGTGATTGTTCTGTATTTTAGTTGTAATTTTAATGTGGTTGTGGGAGGTGGCAAGTACAGGTGTTTACTTATACCACTATCTTGGTTCCCCAGAAACAAATCATTGAGAGGTGTTTTATTTGATCCAACTAGACAATAGCAGAGCAACTTGCTAGATGATTTTGAATATTGTACTTCCATGGATTCACTTAGTAAATTCAGTGCCTTTCTTAGAATCTCAAAACCCGATGCCATTCCTGGGCAATAGAATGTGTTGAGAAGGCAACCCCTTTGAATTGCTTTATATAGCAATGGCCTTAGTGTGGTCTGTTGTTTTGGATTTTACCAATAAACTAAATATCCCAATCAAACTATGTTTGCATGATTTCCCTTTTGTACAAGATCACAAAATTAGACAAAACAGGCAGAACCTGAAATAATTTTACCCAGGGAGGTCAGACTTGAATGGCCCTGTACGTTTGTGTGGCAATGTTTAATGAAAGCCTCCCACACCTTCAACATGTTTAATGGTTTTGCTCTGCTTTGCCTTTCAAATCTGTAGCACTGTGTTAATTGCACAGAGATTTTAAGATGATTCTTTTTAAACAATTTATGACTAAGTAAATTTATCTCCTTTTTATTTCAGCTGGTTGGGGGCAACAATGGAATAAACTCTTTTCCAAGAGTGGGCACCTAACACCTCCAGAAAAGAGCAAGCATTCAGGGCCAGGTGGTTGAAAAATAAATATTTATTTCTCTAGATTTGTATTCATGACAGTCAATTTGGGACCCATATTATGTGAGAGAAAGGAGACTGATTTTACCTTGCTGAATTATCCATGTCCCCTTTTTTATTGATCAAAAAGAAATTGGTGGTAGGAGCAGGTTGTAGCATTGCTACACATACTCAAAATATCTATCTTCAGCCAGGGAAATGACTAAGTGCCCAGAAAAAGCTGCAAAAATACCTTCTGCCTATTTGTACCTACTTAAAGGAAGTGCTTTGTGTTGCTAGAGAATAGCTGACCCCATCATCCTAGTCATATTTTATCCTTGAATAATGAGGAGAAAATCCCTCTGAAGTAAATGTTGAGTTTGTCCTATTTTATTCCTTACATAAAGAAAGAAGCTTTATAAAATAATGATGCTATCCTCAATTAAATATAAGGGTTTGTCCTTAATATGTTAATCAATAGTTAGAATTAGAAAAGTCAGTTAATCTCTAAACTAAAGTTAGAATCAGCTGTCTACTACAGAAATGAAATATGGCAAAGAAGGCCACAGGCTTGTCTAGCAGCTCCAAGTCTGCATCTCAAATAATGAGTTAAATAATAGAGTTTCAGTATTTATTTTTGACATCTTGACTAAGGGTCTTCAGAACGTGTACAGTCTACCCATAGATTTCTCTAAATCTTCATTAATGTGTATATTTCAATTATTTTGCACAAACATGTGAGTAAGACTTTGAAGCATGTCCCCATAAGAGCCTAGGAATCAGTTTTTGGAAATCACAATGTTTTTAATTACTTTATTTATAGAATGAGGTAGAATATTTTTGAGCACCTGCTATGTTCCTGACACTGGGATAGACACTAGGGATGAAAATGGACTGACAGCCTAGGTTAATAAGTACCCTTGTATGCTAACTTACCTTCCATGCAAAAGTCTATCTCAATTAATTTTTACCATTCTAAATTAACCTAACAGTGTTAAACTCAGATATTATCCTCATTCTATATAGTCCTTTCTTTCTTTTATTTTAGATGTTTCAACCTGAATTAAAATTCTGGACAAATATGCAAAAATGACAAATAAAACTAGGTCCAGAGACATGGAAGCATGCAAGAGACTGATGATTCTCAGAGGGAAGAGATGTGGAGAGAAATTAACCAGAACTTATATGCATATATGCATAATCCATAGACATAGATATTAGTGTGGTGAAGACCTGAGAAAGGGGTGGGAGTGGGGAGGAGTGGGTCAATGGGGGAAAAGAGGGGACATCTTTAAAAAATAAAGATAAATTTAAAAACAAAAAAGAGAATTGCAAAAAAAGAAACTAGACCACTACTTTAAATCTTATACAATAAATTCAAAATGGATTAAAGACTTAAATATAAAAATCCTAGAAGAAAACATAGGCAGTAAATTTCAGATATTTCTTATAGCAATATTTTTTTTCTGATATATTATTTCCTTTGGTAAAGGAAAGAAAAGAAAATATCAACAAATGGGATATCATCAAACTAAAATTACAGTGCAAAGGAAACCATAAAAAAATGCGAGAACATATTTGCCAATGATATATCTGACAGAGTCAATATCCAAAATTTATAAAGAACTTATACTACCACCAAAAAAAAAACAAAAACACAACAACAATCAATATGGAAAATGGGCAGAGGATCTGAATAAACATTTCTCCAAATAGGATATACAGATGTCCACTAGACATATTGATAGATGTCCAATATCACTAATTGTCAGAGCAATGCAAATTAAAACCACAAAACAGTAATATGAAGCAATATATACACCCCTATGTTCATTAAAGCATTATTTACAATAGCCAAGTTAGGGCATCAACTCAGATATATATAATGGAATATTACTCAACCATAAAAAAAGAAATCTTACAATTTGCAACAGCATGGATGGACCTAGAGGGCATTATGTTAAGTGAAATAAGTCAGTTACAGAATGATAAATACCATATGATTTCAATTGTATGTGGAATGGAAAGAAGAATGTAAAACAAACAAAACAGAAACAGACTCTAAATACAGCTAACGCACTGATGTCTGCGAGCGGGGAGGGGGATTTGGCAACTGAGTGAAAAAGTTAAAGGCATTGAGAAGTACAGATTGGTAGTTAAAAATAGTCATGAGGATGTAAAGTACATCATAGGAAATATTTGGGTTGGGTGAGTGAGAATAGATTAACCAAAGAATTTGTATGCATATATGTAAAACCTACAGACACAGACAATAGGGTGGTGAGGGCCTGGGGTGGATGGTTGAGGCAGGCTAGAAGGGGCTAATGAGGAGAAAAGGAAACATGTGATACTTTCAACAGTAAAGATAAAATTTAAAAAAAATAATCCTAATATATAAAAAGTCAGGTGCTGTCACAACTGAAAGGACCAGATAGAGGACCAAACAGCAGGCTGGGGAGTTGAGGGAGCGGGAGCTGTGGGCTCCAGGTTGCCCATGGCACAGTGTCGGGAAGAGGGAACTATAGGCCCAAATTATCAAAGGACTGGTCCTGCTCTCACAGCATGGCAGGGCAGGGTTGTGGAGGCTGGGGAGCCTTTGGGGAGGGAGCCTGTGAACATGGAGCTTAGTGGGACGGCTGAAGCAGAAGAGCATCACAGTGGTGGCAGCAGAGGCTGAGGAGCCTTGTGGGGCTGGGGCTGTTAACGTGGAGCATCCCAGGATGGCTGAGGTGGAGAAGCATCATGGGGCAGGGGTGGCAGAAGCTAAGTGGAGGAGCAGGACAGGGGTGTGAGTATGGAGCTTCATGGGGCAGTAAGGTGGAGGAGCATCAGTGCAGAGGCTGAGGCTGAGGAACCTCGCGGGCAGGGGTTGTTGACATGAAGCTTCATAGGGCAGGGGCTATGGAGGTAGAGGACTGATGCTGGGCGGCGGACATGGCCCTGATTGCAGCTAAGCCTAGGTACCTTAACCGTGCACAATTTAATCATGTGGTAGGCCTCTAGTACTATAATAACTATGTATGATGCCAGTTGAGTACTGGGAATAACAGAGAGAACACATTGTAAAGTATATGATTGCCTAATCACTATGCAATACAATTGAAAGTAATGCAAAATAACACTGAATCTAAATTATAATTGACAGAATAAAAATAAATAAAAACAAACAGTAGGTTATATTAGGATTTGTTTTGATTTTCTTTGCTTTGAAAGAAAATCATCTTACTTCTCTATTGTCTATGAGAAGTATGGAGAGGAATCCAAGATGGCGGCATAGGTAAACACCTACACTGCTGCCTCGCACAACAATTTCAAAACTACAACTAAAGATAGAACAGACATCATCCAGAACCACAGGAAGGCTGGCTGAGTGGAAGTTCTACAGCTAGAGGGAAAGAGAGAGGCTCACAGAGACCCAGAGGAGCCGCAAAAAGCTAAGGTACGGAGACGCGCACGCTGAGAGAGCGGGTGCCTGACTACCTGGCTGGCTTTCTCTGGCGGAGGGAAACGGAGACTCCCAATGGCTTTGAACCCCTTATCCTACGACACTAAACGCCAGATCCAGCCGAAAGTCATACGGGGGGAGTTTGGACTGTGAAAAGGGAGAAGTGTATGGAAATTTAGGGGAGTCGCAAAAGATCAGAGGGCTAGTGGCGGCGCGCACAGCACTGCTCGGAGGACAGATTGCTGATTGGGCCGCTGGCTTTCGCGACTGGGCGGGAGACAGACCCTCCCAACTGCGCCACTTCTGAGTCCACTGGGCCCCTGTTTCGGGCGAAACCCTGGAGACCTAGACTCGTGTGGTCCTGGGGCTCAGGGGAGCTGGAAAGGCAGCGGTCTGGAGGCACTGCGGGTGGGTGCACACAAGGACCACTCCAGCCATTGCCCAGTCACGTTAGACTTGGGGGCCGTGGAGGGCGGGGCCGACTGGAAGGCAAGGCAGTCCCTTAAGCCCTGAGACTCCACCCATCCCAAGCTCAACAGAGGCTTCTGTGTTTTTGCAAGCCTGCTATCATAAGGCTGAATCCAACACAGAAGTTCTCCCAGCATAGTGAAAATGCTGAGACAAGGGAAGGGATCATAAACAAAAGGAACGGAGGGAAAAAAACGACAGGATATTGAGTTCAAAACCACGTTTATAAGGTTTTTCAAGAATATCATAGAAAAGTTGGATAAAATTGGCGAGACCCAAGAGGAGATGAAAAAGAACCAACTACAGATGGAACTAGAAATTAAACATATACTGACTGAAGTAAAAAATATTGTACAGAGTCCTAACAGCAGACTAGAGAAAGGCAAGAGTCAAGTCAAAAATTTGGAATATAAAGAAGCAGAAAACACTCAACTGGAAAAGCAAGAAGAGGAAAGAATCAAAAAATGTGAACATAATATAAGGAGCCTCTGGGACAGCTTCAAGCGTACCAACATCAGAATTGTGGGGGTGCCAGAAGAAGAGAGAGAGCAAGATACTAAAAACCTATTTGAAGAAATAATGACTGAAAATTTCCCCCACCTGGTGAAAGAAATAGACTTACAAGTCCAGGAAGCACACAGAACCCCAAACAAAAGGAATCCAAAGAGGACCACACCAAGACACATCATAATTAAAATGCCAAGAGCGAAAGACAAAGAGAGAATATTAAAAGCAGCAAGAGAAAAACAGTCCATTACATACAAGGGAGCACCCATACGACTGTCAGCTGATTTCTCAACAGAAACGATGCAGGCCAGACGGGAGTGGCAAGAAATATTCAACGTGATGAATAGCAAGAACCTACAACCAAGAATAATCTGTCCAGCAAAGCTATCATTCAGAATTGAAGGGCAGATAAAGAGCTTCACAGATAAGAAAAAGCTAAAGGAGTTCATCAACTCCAAACCAGTATTATATGAAATGCTGAAAGGTACTCTTTAAGAAGAGGAAGAAGAAAAAGGTAAAAGCCAAAAAATTATGAACAACAAATACATATCTATCAACAAGTGAAACTAAAAATTAAGTGAATTAAAAATTTGATCAACAGAATAAACTGGTGAATATACTAGAATCAGGAGCACAGAAAGGGAGTGGACTGATAATCCTCAGGGGGAAAGGAGTGAGGAGTGTACAGGGAGAGACTGGACAAAAATCATACACCTATGGATGAGATCAATGGGAGAAAGCTAAGGGCAGAGGGAGGTGTGGGAGCTGGGTGGAGGGGTGCTATGGAGGGGAAAAAAGAGAAGCAAATGTAATAATCTGAATAATAAAGATTTAATTTTAAAAAAAGAAGTATGGAGATAAATAATGAGAACACAGACTAATGGTGAATTGTTGTCTCCTCTCCATTTAAGAAAGTTAAATACTTAATGTGCAAGATCATTGAGATATTAAAAATTCTGTTTACTTTAAAATAAGTAAGACTTTGTCATTCATGTTGATGACAAACTACTCATGTTTGATGAGAAGTTCAATACTATTTATGGTTTTACCCTTGCTATCTTGAAAAAAAAATCATCATTATTTCTATTTCCAAGTCAGGTTGCTTGAACAATTTACCTACTTTTTATCACTGCACATTTAAATGCACCCTCTAAGCCTTTGAGAGGCACATGAGTTATATGTTTTCTGTATGTAAGAGTTGCTAGAACTTTGAAAACAATTCCTTTTCCCGTTTCCATCAAAAAAGGATTTTCCTTTAATAAAGTATTTTGTTACCCATGAAATCTAGATATAAAAATGGGGACTGTTATTAAGCTCATTCTAAAAGGACATATAAGATATTTTCTATTATTTTATATAGAAGCAGTAAATTTTGGCTGAATTCAACATAATTATCAATGTACTAGTAGTTATCTTCCCACTCCTTATAAACTATCAGCTGTATTCCCTCAAGCCAGAGTCAAGTATTAGAGAATAATAATTGTTTTAAATGAAGTTGATGGTTTTATGTGAATGAATATCATTTAGAAGGCAATGTCCCTAAAAATCAACACGTTCTCAGAACTGATATATGACCTTGCTGTCTTATGGTATTAATGAGTTCCCTAAAGGTAACACTGGTAACAAAAATTATGGATTTTTTTCTTTCTGCGAATTTTGTTATAAGGTTCCACAATTATTCATACAGACTATTCAACATAATATTTTTTGGTTCATTCTAGATAGTCATTTTTTTCATAGCTGGCTGTAGGTAAATGTTAACATTGCCTATATTCTGAAATTGGCTTATTTGAAGATAGGTATGTCTTATCTGCAAATGAAGCCAAAGATCTTATTGTAACATGATGAACTATCAGGGATTATTTAAAAGTTTCATTACAGTTGGCTCTAAATTCAGATAAGCAGGCGAAATAAGTCCTTATTCAAATAAAGAAATCATCTGCTGTTCTTTGCTTCTTTTATTAACTTGGAAAAATTATTAAATCTTAGTTATCTCAGGTACCATTGATTATGTTTCATTGCGTTGTTCACAATTTCTGATAATCTCAACTTTGCATCATTAGTAGCCCACTTTAACAAATGTTGACATTCAAATTGATATTAGATTAATAATTTTCTGTATTTCAGCAGACTCCTAAAAATAGGATAGTTTCCACAAAGGGGTTGTGGGCAGTGACTATAGATTAGAATCTCAACTTTGCAATTTTAGCTCTAATATATTTTTCCCTGATCCTCACATATTTATCTCTTCTTAATGAAAACATTTATTTTCTACTCTCTTAGCAAATGTAACTTATATAATACAGTGTTACATAGTCGTCATGTTTCTACATTAGATCCTTAGAAATTATTTCTCTTAAAGTGAAAAATTTGCACCTTTTATACCCCTCATAGCCCCTTCCAACTAATATCTTATAAAGTAAATATGTCTTCAAGCCTGTCTTAGAAAACTATGCTGGTGATTAATATGAGGGTGCCCATATAAAGGACTTAGAATAGTTAGCCTGGCATATAATGGGTAATTATTAATTGGTAGGCATTATTTTTATTACTATACCTTCAAACTGGCCTCTGAAAAAATACTATCAATTCTATCATATGAAACATGAAAGCAGGTATTTATTCTTCCTGGAAAATTGGAAGAGCTAAGGTGCTCAGCATGTAGAACTTAAAAAAAAAATCTGCATCAGGGTCTGGTTTGATTCTTGGCCAGGGTGCATGCCTGGGTTGCAAGATCAATCCACAGTAGATGAAGTGCAGGGGCAGCCAATCAATTATTCTCAACATTGATGTCTTTGTATCATTCTCCCATTATCTCTGAAATCAATAAAATATACTTTTAAAAAATCTGCATCAGGGTGCACATCATGGAAAGAGAGCTATGGCTCCTTAGTAAGACAGACACCCAACTCCTAGGCCAACCAACAAAAAAGCACTGTGGCATATATATCTAGAGACCAACTTTAAATACTTTGAAAAGCTTTAGTCTCTAGAAACACTGTGAGGAGTTCAGTTACCTGATTAAAATGTACTGTCACCAGTAAACAGCTGGCTACCATAAACTTGGCTGTCCTTTGATAAACAGAAATAAAAATTCTAGAAGCAATATTATATAAAACATATGAGTTTTATAGGACTGTGTGATTATAGGTTGAGAACATCATCTTAGTCATAATTTTTACTCATTATTAATTTCTGCTGGTGTGTGTTTCTTGGCATCTGCAAGGGGTTCAGGAATCAGAGAAGGGGCTGCTGTAAATAAAGAGTCTAGAGATGAAAGACAATTTTGGAAAGAATTTTGGGGGGCCAGAGGAGCTTGGCTGTAGGGACCAAGTTCTGCTGTTTCTCTGGACCCCTTGCTTTTTATTAATACAAATTGTCCTTAGGCAAAGTAGATATACAGATCAAAGGCAAGGTTTAGTATACAAAATCAATAGTCAGATTGGGGAAACTGCCTATGACTGTTCAGGTGTTTGCCCAGTAGGAGGCAATAACATTTAGGTTGAAATGCCCTCAGTTGTCTGGCAACAAGCAATCATCTATTCAAATATGTAGGAGTGGAAAAATGCCCTTAGCCATTTCCAGCAGGCAATCCTCAAGGTTCCATCAACCTTTTCATGAAAGTTCTTGCATTTATGATGTGCTGGAGTTAGCTTGTGGCAAATTTCAAAACCTTGAAGCATTTAGTTTTGTAAGTTGTCAAGTTGTGGCACAGAAAGAAAAAAATAAATAAAACAAAAATGAAAGCAAAGGCAAGCCCCCACCAATCCACTAAAATGCTGCAAGCAGTAGTAATGGCTAACTACCTATCAGCCCGAAAACTATCACCCTTAAAAAGGTTATTTTTTTAAAAAGGTTATTATTAGTATACAAATGTGTTTGATTGTTCACACTAGTGTGTTAAGGTGCTCTTGGGGCTGGCATATTTTAGGATCACACACAAATGGGACTTCCTGTTTATACTGAAGTGATAAGGCATTTTAAGTGGGACCTTGAGTGAGGTTATGACTGTTGAGAAAAACAAAACAAGTGTGTGTGTGTGTGTGTGTGTGTGTGTGTGTGTGTGTGTGTGAGAGAGAGAGAAAGAGAGAGATTGATTTTCAATGAAAAAAAAAAACAAAAATATGAGTATTGATAATGTAAGAGACCTCTAAGGGATAATATGGTGTTTTATTAGCTGCTTTATTTCTTATCACATTACTAGAATCAAGAGCAGTGCTTAACCCATAGTACATAGTTGGTTAATATTGGTCAAGTTGAATTAAAAAAAACAAACTTTAATATGCTGAGTATTTCCTTTTGTCCAGGCTGTGCACAGGAAGACATGGACAGTAGAGCTTTTCCTTCTGGCATATTTTTTGTTTGTTTGTTTGTTTTGTTTTTATTTTTACACAGAAAGGATATATCTAATTTTATATGTTTATTTTTGCCGTGTATTTTCCACTCCTGTTATTTATTGTTTAAAGTATTACAAATAGGAGAAACCAAGATGGCGGCATAGGTGAACACCTAAACTGCTGCCTCACACAACAACTTCAAAATTACAACTAAAAGACAGAACGGACATCATCCAGAACCACAGAAAAGCTGGATGAGTGAAAATTCTACAACTAGAAGTAAAGAGAGGGACTCACAAAGTCAGAGGATTTTCAAAAAGCTGAGGTACAGAGACACACTCATGGAGAGGAGGGCAGAAGAGGATCTGGCTGGCTTCCTCTAGCAGAAGGGAGATGGAAAATCCTAACTGACCTGAAACCCACTTCTGACTGCATTGAACCCCAGTTCCAGGTGCGACTCACACAGGGGAATCTGGACTGTTGTGAAAAGGAAGGAGTGCAGGGGAACTTAGGGAAGCCACAAAAGGCAGAGATCTGGGGGCGTGTGAAAGTGTGTGCAAAAGTGCACACGGATCTTGCAGAGGGAGGTGGATGTCTGCAATGTTCTGAAGCCTGTGGCTGGGGCACCCATCGAGCAGATGGGGACCCAGGGACCCAGAACTCTGCTCTCCAATCGGCTCAGAAATGCAGTGGAATCAGAGATCCACAGAGCACATGGAAAGGTCAGATTTCGCCTGGGATAAGAGGGAGGTGGATGTCTGTGGAGGTCTGAAAGCTGCGGCTGACTGAGGCACCCACCAAGCAGCCGGGGACCCAGAGAATGGCTTTCCAGGCGGCTCAGACAAGTAGGCAGCGGATTTGGAGATCCAAAAGGTGCGCAGAAGGGTCAGATTTCGCCTGGGACAGTGTGAGGTCTTCTACCCCCACACAACAGAGACATGCACACTGTGGGAACTGGGCTTCGGGAAAGCTGCCTCTGGAGAGGTCCACAGAGGTGGTCAGGGCATGATCCCTAAGTGTGGAGGCAAACTCTCTGAGCTGTTGACAGAAGGGAGCTCTGGAAAATGACTCATTTTTTTGGAGGGCAGAGGGACAGCCTGGGAGTTATTACAGTGTCCTGGCTGCAAATCCCCACAAACTGGCTTTGAGAACCACAGAGTAACAGGATCTGAGCACAGCCTAGAGAGATCCTATGCTTTGTCTCAGAGATCAATTCCGAAAAACTGCCACCCAGTGGATGACACACAAATTGACACTTGCATAACCACAAAAGAATAAAGAGATTAAAACATCAAGAGGGGAACACAGGGAACCGCAATACCTTCCCTACTGGGAAAGAGGAGTGCCAAGCGGAATAATAGTGAAAGTGAAGGACCATTCTATTTTTTTCCTTTTTTTTAATTTTTCATTTTTACATATTTTAATTAAAAGACTATTTTTTTTCTTTCCACCTCAATTGATTTTAACTTTTTAATTATTACATTTTTGTTTTAAACTAGTATTATTAATTACTACTAGTACTTTACCTTTTCGGAAAAAAACAAGTGTCATTTTGTTTTGTCTTTATTTTATTTAGGGATTACAGTTCTACATTTTATTTTCATCTTTCCTTTAGCTTAATTTTACTCCAACTCAACTCTACCTTTATGCCAACACTTTCCTCCTAACTTTCCCCATTTTGTTGTCTTGTTTCTCTTTCCGTTTTCCAACTTTAGATTCTACCTATCCTTTCTCTATACCTGGTTTAAATTTCACCCCATTTATATATCTAATTTCAAATCCCCTGCTACAAGTCCATACAAACCTCTCTCTTCTTGTCTTCACTAGCCAAAAAGTTGTTTTTTCTCTATGTCCTCTTGTTGCTAATTATATCGATTTTTTTGAAAGTTTTGTTGAGATTGTTTTAGTTTATTTTACTTGTTTTATTTTGATTTTTGCTTGCTTTATTTTTTACCTCTATTTTCCCTCACCTCCCTCGATACCAGTTGCTATTTGCAGTTTGTATTAATCTCTAGGTATTGGTTGCTGGCCTTTATTGGAATTAGTGACTGTTCTATTGGAGTTGTCTCCTTACATCTATATTTTGTTCCCCTTTCCTCTCTCATACGCTTTCTTTTCTCTCTTCCTCTTTTCTCTACCTCTTTTCTTCTCCTTCTCCCTTTTACTTTCTTATTTTATTTTATTTTTTTGTTCATTTTTACTTTTTTTTCTCCCTCTCCCAATTTGATTTTGGCATTTCTTTCTTTTCTTTTTTCCTCATTTCCCTCTTATTCTTTCTCTATTTACCCCTAATTTGTCTTTCATTGGTGGTCACCTTATTTGTGATTATTAACATCTTGAATAAATTTCTACTCAGTGCCTTGTGTGCTGTAGCTGGTCGTGTTGTAGTTTGTGCCTTTCAATCAATGTAGGAGACAGAACTACTTAACCAGACACCCGGAGAAGAAAGACCATGGGCAGAAAAAGAAACAGCCCACATAAGACAGAAAGGCAGGTTTCACCAGAAAAGGAAGTAAATGAAATAGAAGCAGAAATAAGCCTGCCAGAGAAAGAGTTCACAGAAATGATCATAAGGTGGATGAAAAGAATGGACGACAAAATCGAAAATCTCAGTAAGAGCCAGGAGGAAATGAAGAAGACCCAAGAGAAGATGAAGAAGCAGCAAGAAGAAATGCAGAAGAACCTAGAGGAGGTGCAGAATAAACAAGAAGAAATGAAAAATGACATCACTGCTATAAAGAAATCAATAGAAAGCATCAAAAGTAGACTAGAAGAAGCAGAGGACCACATCAGGGAACTAGAAGACACGGTAGGAAAAAATAGCCAAGTACAGCAGCTTCTAGAAAAAAAAAAATTAAAAAGCAAGAGGAGAGCCTAAGGGAACTTTGGGATAACATGAAACAAAACAACATCGACATAATTGGGGTTCCAGAAAGAGTGGAAAATGAACAAGGATTAGAGAACGTGTTCGAAGAAATAATGACAGAAAATTTCCTCAATATAGGAAAGGAAAAACCCACACAAATCCAAGAAGTTCACAGAGTCCCACAAAATGAACCTCAACGAACTGACACCAAGGCACATTATAATTAAATTGTCAAACACCGACGACAAAGTAAGAATCTTAAAAGCAGCCAGAGAGAATAGAAAGGTACCTACAAAGGAACCCCCATAAGACTAGCTACTGACTTCTCAACAGAAACTCATCAGGCCAGAAGGGAATGGAATGAAATATACAAAGTCATGCAGAGGAAGGGTCTGAATCCAAGAATACTGTACCCTGCAAGACTCTCAATCAAAATTGAAGGTAAAATCAAAAGCTTCACAGACAAGAAAGGACTAAGGGAATATATTACCACCAAACCAGCAATGCAAGAAATGGTAAAGGGTCTGCTGTAATAAAAGAAAGAGGAAGCGAAGAAGGAAATCGCGGGTAAGGACCAGAGATGGCAACAGATAAGTACTTATCAATAATAACTTTAAATGTAAATGGATTAAATGCTACAATCAATAGACATAGGGTAACTCAGTGGATAAAAAACATGATCCATATATCTGCTATCTGTAAGAAACCCATCTCAGGAAAAGAGATGCACACTGATTGAGGGTGAAGGGACTGAACATGGTATTTCAGGCAAATGGAAATGAAAAAAAAAAGCTGGGGTTGCAATACTTATATCTGGCAAATTAGATATCAAAGTGAAGGACATAATAAGAGATAAAGAAGGCCCCTTCATAATACTAAAGGGAACAATCCAACAAGAAGAAATAACTCTGGGAAACATATATGCACCCTATATATGAACAACCTAAATACATAAAAAAAAAAACTCTTGGAGGATATTAAGGGAGAGATTGACAGCAACACAATCATAGTAGGAGACTTTAATACTCCATTTTCTCCCTTAGACAAATCCTCTAAACAAAAAATCAGCAAAGATGTATAAATCCTAAATGACTCACTAGACCAGATGGAATTAATTGACATCTTCAGAACATTTCACCCCAAAGCCACAGAATATACATTCTTCTCCAGTGCACATGGGTCATTTTCAAAGATAGATCATATATTGGGTCATAAAAAAAGCCTCTTCAAATTCAAGAAGCCAGAAATCATATCAAGCATTTTCTCAAACCACAGTGGCATAAAACTGGAAATCAACTATAATAAAAACAATAGAAAGAAATCAAGCACATGGAGACTAAAGAGTATGCTATTAAACAACAACTGGGTAACCAGGGAGATCAAGGAAGAAATAAAAAATATCATGGCAACAAATGACTATGACAACACAATACAATATTTATTGGACACAGTGATAGCAGTCTTGGGAGGGAAGTTCATAGCCCTACAAGCCTACTGCAAAAAGCAGGAAACAATGGTAATAAATTACCTAAACCTACAACTCAAAAAAGCTAGAACAGAGCAACAAGAAAAGCCCAGTGTGCTCAGAAGGAAGGAAATAGTGAAGATCAGAGGGGAGATAAACATCTTGGATACCAACGAAACAATTCAAAATATCAACAAAACAAAGAGCTGGTTCTTTGAAAGGATAAAAAAGATTGATGGACCTCTAGCCAGACTCACCAAGAAGCAAAGAGAGAAGACCCAAATAAACAAAATCAGATATGAAAGAGGAGAAATAACAACAGACCCTGTTGAAATACAAAGGATTGTGAAAAAATACTATGAACAACTCTATTCCAACAAATTCCACAACCTGCAAGAAATGGACGTATTCCCAGAAAAATATAACCTTCCAAAACTCAATGAGGAGGAAGCCAAACTTCTCAATAGTCCAATAACTATGGAAGAAATTGAAACAGTCATCAAAAAGCTTCCAGCAAATAAAATCCCAGGACCAGATGGCTACACAGAAGAGTTCTACCAAACATTCAAGGAAGAATTAAATTAACCCTAACCCTAACCCTAACCCTAACCCTAACCTTTGGAAGTGTTCCTTCTTCTTGATTGTTTTTGAATAGTCTGAGGAGGATAGGTTTTAATTCTTCTATGAATTAAAGACCCTCAAAGACCTTCTATGAAGCTAGCATCACCCTAATACCAATACCAGATAAAGACAACACAATGAAAGAGAATTATGGACCAATATCTCCCAAGAACAGAGATGCCAAAATCCTCAACAAAATTCTAGCAAATCGGATCCAGCAATACATCAGAAAGATCATACACCATGACCAAGCAGGATTCATCCCAGGAATGCAGGGATGGTACAATATCCACAAATCAATAAATGTGATACATCATATAAAGAAATTGAGAGGTAAAAATCACATAGTCATATCCATTGTTGCAGAAAAAGCATTTGACAAAATCCAACACCTTTTCTTGATAAAAACTATCAGCACAGTGGAAATAGAAGGATCATACCTCAACATCGTAAAAGCCATATATGATAAACCCACAGCTAATATCATACTCAATGGGCAAAAACTAAAACCATTTTCCTTCAGAACAGGAACAAGACAGGGATGCCCACTCTCTCCTCTCCTGTTTGACATAGTACTGGTCGTATTAGCCATTGCAATTAGACAAGAAGAAGAAATAAAAGGCATCCAAATTGGAAAAGAAGAAGTAAAGCTGTCCTCATTTGCAGATGACATGATATTTTACATAAAAAACCCAAAGGACTCCATTCCAAAACTAATTGACTTAATTAATGAATTCGGCAATGTAGCAGGATACAAAACTAATGCTAAGAAATCTGTGGCATTGCTATACACTAATAGTGAAATTTCAGAAAGAGAAACTAAAAGAGCAATCCCATTTACCATCGCACCGAAAACATTAAGATACCTAGGAATAAATCTAACTAAAGAGAAAAAAGACCTATATGGAGAAAACTACAGGACACTCTAAAAAGAGATCGTGGAAGATGTTAACAGATGGAAGAGCATACCATGCTCATGGATTTGGAGAATCAACATCATTAAAATGTCCATACTACCCAAAGCAATCTACACATTCAACACACTACCCATTTAAATACAAACGACATATTTCACAGACCTAGAAAGAACTCTTCATAGATTCATCTGGAACAAAAAAAAGAAAAAAAAAATAGCTACAGGAATTCTGAGAAAGAAGAATAAAGTAGGTGGCATCTCAATACCAGATTGCAAGCTATACTACAAAGCAACTGTTCTGAAAACAGCCTGGTACTGGCACAAAAACAGACATATAGACCAACGGAATATAATAGAGAACCCAGATATCCACCCAAACCACTATGCTCAACTAATATTTGACAAAGGAGGCATGAACATTCAGTGGAGTCAAGATAGCCTGTTCAATAAATGTTGTTTGGAAAATTGGACAGATACATGCAAAAAAACTGGACCACCAACTTACACCAAATACAAAAATAAACTCAAAATGGATAGAGGACTGAAACTTTAGAAGGGAAACCATAAAAATACCAGAGGAATCCACAGGCAGTACAATCTCAGACATATGCCGAAAGAACTTCTTCACTGATTTTTCTCCAAAGTCAATGGAAGCTAAAGACAAAATAAACAATTGGGACTACATCAAAATAAAAAGCTTTTGCACAGCAAAAGAAACCATCAACAAAACAACAAGAAAGATCACTGTATGGGAGAACATATTTTTAATGTTATCACTGATAAAAGTGCAATCTCCAAAATCTACAGCCAACTTATACAACTTAATAAAAGGAAGATGAATGATCCAATAAAAAAATGGGCAACAGATCTAAATAGAACCTTTTCAAAAGACGACAGAAGGAAGGCCAAGAGACACATGAAAACATATTCAAAGTCATTAATAATCTGAGAGATGCAAATCAAGACGACAATGCAATACCCTCTTACTCCTGTCAGAATGGCAATCATCAACAAATCAATAAATGACAAGTGTTGGTGAGGATGCAGAGAAAAAGGAACCCTTGTGCACTGTTGGTGGGAATGCATACTGGTTCAGCCATTGTGGAGAACAGTATGGAGTTTCCTCAAAAATCTAAAAATGGATCTCCCAGTTGACCCTGTAATCCCACTCTTAGGAATTTATCCTAAGAAATTACAAACACCAATCAGAAAGGATTTATGCACCCCTATGTTTATAGCAGCACAATTTATAATAGCTACAATTTGGAAACAGCCTAGGTGTCCGTCAGCAGATGAGTGGATCAGAAAACTGTAGTACATCGTCACAATAGAATTCTACGCTGCCATTAAAAGAAGTAATTCTTACCATTTGCAGCAAACTGGTTGGAACTGGAGAGCCTTATGCTTAGTGAAATAAGCCAGTCAATGAAGGAGAAGCGTCACATGATCTCACTCATTCGGAAAAAATAAAGAACATTATAAACTGATGAACAAAAGCATAGATACAGAGACAGTAAAGCTTCAAACAGACTGTGAAATTACAGGAGGAAGATTAAAATTAGGTGAGGTAGATAAGAGATCAATCAAAGGACTTGTATGCATCCATATAAGCATAACCAATGAACATAGACACTGGGAGGGTTGGGGTATGCCTGAGAGGGTGGGGGGCAATGGGGAGATATGTATAAAAAATTAATAAAATTTAAAAAAGTGCATACAGAAGTGCGCACACAGAGTACAGACTGCTGATTGTAACACCAGTTTGGGGTGAGACCCTAGGGACCCAGTCTCATATGAATCCCTAGAGTGCACAGAAACTCAGGGGAATCAGAAAGTCAGAGATCTGGAAGCAAATGCACATGCACAGACACAGCTGATCCTCACAGCCAATGGACTTGGAGGTCAATTCCTCCCAGTGATATCAACAATAATCAAGAATTAACTACAACAAGACTTTACATACAGTTCACAAAGGGGTGCACCAAAAGTGTCCACTTCAGGTAACTGGGGAGGCAGAGCTACTGGGCTACATAGGACACCTAGCACCCAAAGCAGGGAAGCAGCAAAATATGTGGAGACAAAAGAACAGATCACAAACAAAATAAATGGAGGAAAACAAATGACTGGATATAGAGTTGAAAACCATGGTTATAAGGTTTTCTAAGAATTTCCTAGAAAAAATGGATAAATTTTTAGTGAGACCCAAGAGGAAATGAAAAGGACCAACTAGAAATTAAACATACACTGATGGAAATAAAAATATTATCTAGACACCTAACAGCAGACTAGTGGAACACAAGAATCAAGTCAAAGATTTGAAATACAAAGAAGAAGAAAACACTCAACTGGAAAATCAAGAAGAAAAAAGAATCCAAAAATGTGAAGATAGTGTAAGAAGCCTTTGGGACAACTTCAAGCTTACCAACATCAGAATTATGGGGGTACCAGAAAAAGAGAGAGAGCGAGATACGGAAAACCTATTTGAAGAAATAATGACTGAAAGCTTCCCCCACCTGGTGAAAGAAATAAACTTACAGGTTTAGAAAGTGCACATAACCCCAAACAAAAGGAATCCAAACAGAACGACCCCAAGACACATTATAATTAAAATACCAAGAGCAAAAGACAAAGAGAGAATCTTAAAAGCAGCAAGAGAAAAACAGTTAATTACCTACAAGGGAACACCCATATTATTGTCAGCTGATTTCACAACAGAAACGATGCAGGCCAGAAGGGAGTGGCCATAAATATTCAAAGTGATGAATAGCAGGAACCTACAACCAAGATTACTCTACCCAACAAAGCCATCATTCAGAATTGAAGGGCAGATAAAGAGCTTCACAGATAAGAAGAAACTAAAGGAGTTCATCACCACCAAACCAGTATTATATGAAATGCTGAAAAAGTATCCTTTAAGAAGAGGAAGAAGAAGAAAATAGTAAAGGCAAAAATTATTAACAACAAATACATATCTATCAACAAGTGAATATAATAGAATTTGGGGCATAATAGAAATGGAGTGGAGTGGTAATTCTCAGGGGGGAAAGAAGTAAAGGGGGTGCATGGAGAGACTGGACAAAAATCATACATCTATGGATGAGGACAATGAGGGACGGGAGGTAAGAGCAGAGGGTGGGTGGGAGCAAGGTGGAGGGCAGCTATGGGGAGAAAAAAGAGGAACAATTGAAACAATCTGAACAATAAAGATTTATTAAAATTAAGAAAATAAAGTATTACAAATAATAGTACATATATCTTCTTTTTTCCCACATTGACCTTCCCCTATCCTCCCATATCCCCCAGCACATGCACTCACCTCCCCACCAGTTTCTATGTCCACTGATGATTCTAATATGCATGCATACAAGTCCTTCATTTGATTTCTTACCAGCCCACATCCTTTCCCTGCCTTCCAGCTATAGTTTGACAGTCTGTTCCATGCTTCTCTGTCTCTGAATCTCTTTTTGTTCATCAGTTTATGTTGTTCATTTTATTCCATAGATGAGTGAGATCATGTGGTATTTATCTTTCTCTGACTGGCTTATTTCACATAATGCTCTCCAGTTCCATCCATGCCATTGTAAATGGTAAGAATTCCTTCTTTTTACAGCAGTGTAGTATTCTGTTGTGTAGATGTACCACAGTTTTCTAATCCACTCATCTGCTGCTGGGCATTTAGGCTGTTTCCAAGTTTTAGCTATTGTAAATTGTACTGCTGTGGACATAAGGGTGCATATATTCTTTCTGATTGTTGTTTCTGATTTCTTGGGATATATTCCTAGAAGTGGGCTTATTGAGTCAAATGGAAATTCCATTTTTAATTTTTTGGAAGGAACTCCCTATTTTTCCACAGTGGCTGCACCAGTCTCCATTCCCACCACAGTGCATGAGGGTTTCTTTTTCTCCACATTCTCATTAGCACTTGTCGTTTGTCAATTTGTTGATGATACTAGTAGCAATTCTGACAGATGTGAAATTGTACCTCATTGTTGTTTTGATTTGCATCTCTCAGGTGGTTAGTGACTTGGAACATATTTTCATATGTCTTCTGGTCTTCTGTATGTCCTCTATCATAAGTGTCTATTTAGGTCTTCTGCCCATTTTTGATTGGATTATCTTCCTTTTGTTAAGTTGTATGAGTTCACTATAAATTTTAGAGGTTAAACCCTTATTGCATCTTGGGAATAAGTATTTCCTTCCCAGTCTTCTGTCTCTTGGGAGGGTTCAACACTTAGTTGTTTCCCATGGCATGTCCTCTACCAGCATTTTGGAGGTCTCAAAAGTCACAACTTTTAAATATCAGGGAAAGGAAAAGAAGCTAAACCTCAGATATGAGTTCTTCCACTCACATTTTATAGATGAAATATTTAGTATTTTAAATTAAACATGCCTAAAAATCTTATTTCAGAGAGGCTTTTGTAACCATCCTGCTTATAGTGCTCTAACCTTGGAACAGGATCTGCATATGAATCAAGGTCAGCCTGTTGGAATATTTCTAACAAAAGACTAAATTAAATATCTGAACCTTGGGGAAACAGCAGGGTTTAGGGTAGAGAGTAGGAGAAGGGAACACAAGGGGAATGACCTTTAGGGGACTAGTGCAAAATCTGTATACTCTTTGGAGTTACGTTATTACTCCTTTTTTCCCTGCTTTTTTTTTTTAAATCAAAATCAGGTCATTGGAAATTAAAGAAAAAAAAACATTTTTAGAAGTTGCTGAACAAAGTGAATAAAAACTTAGCCCATGTTGATAGACATATAGTGACCATTTTAAAGAAATTCATGGCTCCACACTACAGTTAGTCCTCTTGTATTTTTAATGTAGTGCTCTTTTCTATGTATCATATTTTATGTGATGTATTGATCAAAATGGATGCATTCTGATGAAGGGGACTAGGATGAAGGTAGGTTTGGAAATCAGACATGAGAGGAACTGTTGGGCATAACAGTTGTTATTGTAATTGTAGTTCTGGATTCTGGCAAATTCAGCCTTGTCCCTTGTCCTCTGTTACTTTAGGATTCTATCATCTCCAAGGATATTAATTACTCTGGCTCTATAAATGCCTTTCCTATTATCAATATTGGCCTGAAGAGCAGAGTCAAGACTGAAATTCTTAGTGAGGATGGTGCCCCTTCCACAACTGCATTCCTTGATTAATGATGTGTCCTATGGGGGTTGGGGGAGGAAGACGGCTGTCCATGGGAATACAGACTGCAAGATAGTGCATGAGTGAGAGAATGAAAGGAGAGTGTGCGGTCACACAGGGAGTGTATATTTGTGGGCGAGGGACAGCTATACTCCAAGGGACTGTTGGGGATTGCTGGACCAGGTTCCCTTGACAGGGCAACCTTCACTGCTGGTGAAATCTCTCCCAAAGCCACCAGCTCTGATGTGGACACAACACCATCCTGAAAGGGAGAGTGGCTGATATCTAAAGCCTACACATCCCAGGAATCTACAACACCCAGGAAACAGCTGTGAACCCAGGAACACTAAACCTCAAGCAGTACAAATACACGGACTCAGAGGAGCTCTGCACCTTCTCACAGAAAGGTCAGATTTTGCATAGGAAAAGGCGATGTCTGCAATCCAAGCAGGAGCAATAAACACTCACAATGGGAACTAGAGGTTCCAGGGAAGTCTACACCCCACAAAATCCATTGGGGCTAGTGTGATACATGAATGTGGAAGGGGATCCGCAGGGCTGCTGGCAGAAAGGAACTCTAAAGATCAGCCCATAGCTACAGTGGGTGCAAAAAGCCACCTTGAAATTTTACCATTGTGCTGGCTGCTTAGACCAGGGGAAAAAATACTGCACTGACTTGCACACAGCACCAGAGAGTAAAAGTCGCCCGTTTGCACAGTTACACTGACTCTTTTTTTTTCGCTCTCTCTTTAAATCCTTGTTTTTTTAATTATTAACTTAGTACATAGGATTACCCAATTGGGGATACTCTCACAGACTACAGGTGAAAGTTGTTTTTGTGGAATCTGGGGATCAGAGCTGGGAGTAATGATCAGAGAATCAGCTCTGGGGCAGTCCATACACCTAAACCAGTATTAAGTGTGACAGGGAAATCAAAATCTAAATACTGGTTGGAGAGGAATTATACACTTGGAGGTCAATCCAGAAACACTGCCACCCAGGGGTTGAATCACAAATTTACTCTTCTTTAAACACAAATAAAGGAGTCTAAAAAACAAAGAAATACTGCCTGCTGGAAAATCAGTACTGTGGCTTACAAAACAGAGGAGCAATGGAACACAGGGAACTTCAATAATGTCCTGACTACCGAACAGGAAATAGGTGTACCAAACAAAACATAGAGGAAATGAATGACATTCACTATAGCACATTTTTATTTTTTCAGCTTTTACCTAAGAAACTAAATTTTTAATCTTTTTTTCTCACTAGATTTTACCTTTTAAATAATATTTTTCTTTTTAATCAATATTACTACTACTACCATTTTACCATTTTTATTTTATTTTATTTTTTTGATTTTATGTTTCTTGGCAATTATTTTAATTTATTTTCATTTTTATTAAGTTATTACATGTGTACATATCTTTCCATTGCTTCTTCCACCCCAATCCCATATATACCCTCACTACCCTAAGTGTCTTGAATTCATTGGTTATGCTTATATGCATGCATACAAGTCCTTTGTTTGATCTCTTATCTCCCCAACCTCTCCTAAAACTTCCCACTGCAATTGGACAGTCTGTTTGATGCTTTACTGCCTCTGTATCTACCTTTATGTTCATCAGTTTATAGTGTTCTTTATTACCCACAAATGAGTGAGATCATGTGATATTTTTCTTTCATTGACTAGCTTATTTCACTTAGCATAATGCTCTCCAGTTCTAACCAGGGTGCTGCAAATGGTAACAATTCTTTCTTTTTTTTATAGCAGCATAATGTTCCATTGTGTAGATGTACCATACTTTTATGATCCAGTCCTCTGCTTATGGGCATTAAGGCTGTTTCCAAATCTAAAGTATTTGTGCTGCTATGAACATAGGGGTGCATATATCCTTTCTGATTGGTGTTTCTAGTTTCTTAGTATATATTCCTAGTAAAGGGATTACTGGGACAAATGGGAGTTCCACTTTTAGTTTTTTGAGGAAACACCGTACTGTTCTCCACAGGGGCTGCAGCAATAAGCATTCCCACCAGAAGTGCATGAGGGTTCCTTTTTCTCTGCATCCTCACCAGCACTTGTCGTTTGTTGATTTGTTAATGATAGCCATTCTGACAGGTCTGAGATGAAACCACATTGTTGTTTTGATTTGTATCTCTCGGATAATTAGTGACTTTGAACATATTTTCATGTGTCTCTTGGCCTACTTTCTGTCTTCTTTCAAAAAGATTCTATGTAGGTCAATGGCCCATTTTTTTTATTGGATCATTTATCTTCCTTTTATTAAGTTGTATAAGTTGACTATAGATGTTGGAAATTAAACCCTTAACAGTGATAACAATTGCAAATATGTCTCCCATGCAATGGGTTTTCTTGTTGTTTTGTTGGTTTCTTTTTCTGTGAGAAAGCTTTTTATTTTGAGGTAGACCCATTTGTCTATTTTCTCTTTAGCTTCCATTGCCCTAGGAGCAGTATCAGTGAAAAAGTAACTTTGGCATATGTCTGAGATTTTGCTGCCTGTAGATTCCTCTACTATTTTTATAGTTCCATGTTCTGTATCTAGTATGTTTAAGTCTTTTATCCATTTTGAGTTTATTTTTGTGTATGGTGTAAGTTGCTGTTCTAGTTTCGTTATTTTGCATGTATCTGTCCAATTTTCCCAACACCATTTGTTGAAGAGACTCTTTTGACTCCATTGTATGTTCATGACTCCTTTGTCAAATATTAATTGAGCACAGTGGTGAGGGTCGATATCTTGACTCTCTATTCTAATTTCATTGGTCTATTTGTATGTTCTTGTGTCAGTACCAGGCTCTTTGGAAAACAATGATTTTGTAACACAGCTCTCACCTACTTTATTCTTCTTTCTAAGGATTGCTGTGTCAATTCAGGGTCATATATTATTTTATTTTTTAAATATATTTTATTGATTTTTCACAGAGAGGAAGGGAGAGGGATAGAAAGTTAGAAACATCGATTAGAGAGAGACATCGATAAGCCACCTCCTGCAAGCCCCCTACTGGGGATGCACTCACAACCAATGTACATGCCCTTGACTGGAATCAAACCTGGGACCTTTCAGTCTGCAGGCTGACACTCTATCCACTGAGCCAAACGGGTTTCGGCTCAGGGTCATATTTTATTCCAAATAAAATTTTGGAGAGTTCTTTCTATGTCTCTGAAATATGCCATTAGTATTTTAAAGGGGAGTGCCTTGAATCCATACGTTACTTTGGGTAGTATGGACATTTTAATGATGTTGATTCTCCCAATACATGAACATGGCATGTTCCTCCATTTCTTTACATTTTCCACGATCTCTTTTTTCAGTGTCCTATAGTTTCATCATATATGTCTTTTACCTCCTTAGTTAAGTTTATTCCTAGGTATCTTAATTTTTTTGGTATGATGGTAAATGTTATTGTTTTCTTACACTCTTTCTGTAAGTTCATTATGGTTGTATAGGGATTCCATATATCTCTTGGTATTAATTTTGTATCCTGCTACAAGCTGAATTAATTTATTAAGTCTATTAGTTTGTTGATGGAGTCTTTTGTGATTCTTATGTACAATATCATGTCATCAGCAAATAAAGACAGTTTTACTTCTTCTTTTCCAATTTGGATACCTTATATTTCTTCTTCTTCTCTAATTGCAATGGTTAATACTTCCAGTGGTGAGAGTGGGAATCCCTGATTATCCCTGTTCTTAGGGGAAATGGTTTTAGTTTTCACCCATTGAGTATGATGTTAGCTGTGGGTTTATCAAACATAGCTTTTATTATGTTGAGATATGATCCTTCTGTTCCCACCTTGTTGAGATTATTTATCAAAAAATGGTGTTGGATTTTGTCAAATTATTTTTCTGCATCAATTGATAAGACTGTGTGGTTTTTATCTCTCAATTTGTTTATGTGATATGTCATGTTTATTAATTTGGGGATATTGTACTATTCTTGCATTCCTGGGATAAATCCTACTTATTCATGGTGTATGATCTTTCTGATATACTGCTGCATCCGATTTGCTAGAATTTTGTTAAGGATTTTGTTTATGAGGGATAATGGCCTGTAATTCTATTTCCTTGTGTTGTCTTTATCTGGTTTTGCTATTAGGGTGATGCTGGTTTCATAGAAGGAACTTGGAACTGTTCCTTCTTGAATATTTTCTGAATAGTCTGAGGAGGATAGGTTTTAATTGTTCCTTGTAGGTTTTGTAAATCTCCCTATGAAGCCATGGAGCCCCAGGATTTTGTTTGCTGGAAGCTTTTTGATAACTGCTTCAATATCTTCCATATTTATTGGCCTGTTGAGATGTTTATATTCATTCTGATAAAATTTTGTAAGGTTATATTTTTCTAGGAATATGTCCATTTCTTCCAGGTTGTCCAGTTTGTTGGAATATAATTGTTCATAGCATTTTGTAACAATGCTTTGTATTTTGGAAGAATCTGTTGTTATTTCACCTTTTTCATTTCTGATTTTGTTTATCTGGATCCTCTCTCTTCTCTTCTTAGAGAGCCTGGCTGGAGGTACATCAATCTTTTTTATCATTTCAAAGAACTAGCTCTTGGTTTTGATCTTATGTATTGCTTCTTTGGTCTCTATGTCATCTATCTCTGCTCTGATATTTATTATTTCCTTCCTTCTGCTTACACTAGGCTTTTCTTGTTGCTCTCTTTCTAGTTCTTTGAGTTGTACCATTGTTTCTTGTGTTTTGCAGTAGGCTTGTAGAGCTATGAACTTCCCTCTCAAGACTGCTTTCAATGTGTCCCATAGATTTTTGGATTGTTATGTTTTCATAGTCATTGGTTGCTATGATGTTTTGTTTTGTTTTTTTATTTCTTCCTTAATCTCTCTGGTAACCCAGTCATTGTTTAATGGCATGCTGGTTAATCTACAAGTGCTTGATTTTTTTGATTGTTTTTGTTGTAGTTGATTTCCAGTTTTATGCCACTGTGATCTGAGAAGATGTGTGATGTGAATCATATCTTCTTGACTTTGAAGATAATTTGCCTATGACCCAATATATGGTCTATTTTGGAAAATGACCATGCGCACTGGTAAAGAATGTATATTCTGTGGCTTTGGGGTAAAATGTAATAAAGATGTCAATTAATTCATTCTGGTCTAGTGAGTCATTTAGGATTGATCTTTCTTTGCTGATTTTTTGTTTAGAAGATTTCTCCAATGATGATAATGGGATATTAATGTCTTCTACTATGATTATATTTATGTCAATCTCTCCCAAGAGTTTTTTTATGTATTTGAGTGCTCATGTATTTGGTGCATATATTTTTACCAGAGTTATTTCTTCTTGTTTGATTTTTTTTTGTATTATAAAGCGCCCTTCCTTATTTCTTGTTTTATCTTTCACTTTCAAATTTAATTTTCAGATATAAGTATTGCTATCCCAGCTATTTATTTCTATTTGCCTGAAAAAAAACATTTTCCATCCTTTTACCCTCAGTCTGTGTGCATCTTTTTTTCTGAGGTGGGTTTCTTGTAGACAGCAGATATATGGATCATGTTTTCTTACCAATCTATTACCCTATGTCTTTTGATTGGAGCATACAATCCATTTACATTTAAAGTTATTATTGATAGGTAATTATTTGTAACCATTTTCATTCCTTTACCCTGTGTTCCTTCTTTGCTTCCTATTTCTTTTCTTTTCTTTTTTTTTTTTTTTACAGCAGACAATTTAGCATTTCTTGCACTGTTTTTTGGTGATAATAAATTCCCTTAGTCTGTTTTTGTCTGTGAAGCTCCTGATTTTCCTTTAATTTTGATTGAGAACCTTGCTGGGTACAGTATTTTTGGATTCAGACCCATCCCCTGCATGACTTTGTATATTTCATTCCATTTCCTTCTTGCATGATATGTTTCTGTTGAGAAATCAGTCATGAGTCTGTTGAGGGTTCCTTTGTAAGTAACTTTCTGACTCTCTCTGGCCACTTTTAAGATTCTTACTTTGTCTTTGGTGTTTTCTAATTTAATTATAATGTGTCTTGGCATCAGTCCTTGTGTTTAATTTTGTTGAGATTCTGTGAGCTTCTTGGATTTGTGTGGGCCTTTTCTTCCCTATATCAGGGAAGTTTTCTGTCATTATTTCTTCAAACAAGTTTTCTAATTCTTTCTCAGTTTTCTCTCTTTCTGGAACCCCTATTATGCAGATATTGTTTTGTTTCATGTTGTCCCAAAGTTCACTTTGGTTCTCCTTTTGTTTTTTAATGCTTTTTTTATTTTACTCGAAGCTGCTCTACTTGGGTATTTTTTCCTACCTTGTCTTCTAGCTCACTGATGTAGTACTCTGCTTCTCCTAGTATACTTTTGATGCTTTCTATTGAGTTCTTTACTGCAGTGATGTCATTTTTCATTTCTTCTTGGTTCTTCATTTTCTCTTGGTTCTTACTCATATTGTCAAATTTGTCTTCCATTCTTTTCAGCCACCTTATAACCATTTCTCTGAATTCTTTCTCTTGCAGGTTTCCTGCCTCCATTTCATTTACTTCCTTTTCTAGTGATGCCTGCTTTTCTTTCATATTGGGCTCTTTCTTTTTCTTCCTATGGTCTCTCTTTTTCCAGCTGTCTGGTTATGTAGTTCTTTCTCTCCTTATCAAAGGAAAAATTCAACCATTCCTTGATGGATTATAGAGCTCCTCTGAATTTGCATGTTTGCACCAATTGGGAACAAGTATTCTGGGATTTGCAGCTGTTCAGTAGGTGCTGCAGATGTAGATTTTTAGGCTTCTGATAACATCCACTTTCCCCTTTAAGATTGCATGACCTCTGAGTTCACCTTGGGGACTCTGGAAAATAATCCAGCAGCAGTGGGAGTTGCCCAGTCAGGGGAGCCCTCTTAGTAGTTCCACACCTTCTCCTGGATTGTAGCTGTCCCTTAACTCACCAACATACACTCCCTATGAAACCTTCAGCTGTTCTTTCTATCTGCTCTGAGACAAGGCTTGGGATATGTTGGACTATTCCACAGCCATTTTTTTCCAGTAATGCTTAAAAAAAAACACTTCTTACGTGATCTGAGCACTTTTTGCAGTCCATTCTCTACCATACAGCACCAAGTTCTCTCTTACCTTTCTTATTAAAGTGCCATTTTATTTTCTCTTTATTTTATTTTATTTTATTTTGGGATTAGTGTTCTACATTTTATTTTAATTTTTAGCATCATTTTACTCTATCTAAACTTTAACTTTATTCCAAAAATTCTTCCTCACTTTTCACCTTTTATTGTACAGTTTCTGTTACTGCATTCTTGCTTTAGATTTTCCCTATTCCTTCTTTTTATGCCCTGTTAAAAATTCACCTTATTTAGAAAAATGGGCAAAATGGCCATCTGCAGGAAGGTAGAGAGGGAGAATATGTGAGAGAGTAAGGAAGTGATAGAGGTGTGAGTGAATGTGTGTGGATTTGTGTGTGTGGATGAAATAGGGACAGTCTTCCAAGGGTCTGCCAATCTTGGCAGTCTTAGATGGCAAAACCCCTCTGCCACCTCAAACACTCAGGGCAGGACACCAGCATCACAGAGACCACATCATCTTGAAGAATGGAACTTTTGAGACTAGAATCCTAGTCTCGCCACAACACCATCTGTTCTTGTAAACAAACCGACACCATACAGCTGCTCTGGTAGAAGATCCCTGACTACAGTTGCAGACACATGGACACCAAGTCTACAGGAACCTGGATACGGATTTCTGTGATTCACAAGTCAATCCCCCTTCCCTGCCACACCACAGCAGTGGCATAGGATCTACAAGATCCTGGCTGCACAATAGGGCTTCTTGCACACACATAGCATCCACAGCTCGGCTTATCTTTGAGCCTTGGCGTTGGATATGGGAACTTAGTTTCCCATGACCAGGCTCCATGCCCAGGCAGGGAGACCGATAATTTTGACCCTAAGGGCACATCTTTAGGGGGATTGTTTTCTGTGACCAGATTACACACCCATGCAATGCAGGGAGACAATGCTGAATTTGAGCCTGGGGGTGAAAACTTGGGTGTTTTGTTTCCCATTACAAGATCCTGAACTTTAGCAAAGAGGCTTTGCAGAATTTGAACCTGGACTTACAAACTTAGGGAGTTTTTTTCACTTACTCAGGCTCCATGCCCAGGAAGGAAGGCTGTGCTGAATTTGAGCCTAGGTACACGACCTGGGGAGATTGTTTTCCACGAATAAATCCTGTGTCCAACAAAGGAGATAGTGCTGAATTTGATACAGGGGGTGCAAACCTAGGGATTTGTTTCGCATGGCCAGATTCTGCACCCAAGCATGGAGACTGCACTGAATTTTACCTGAAAGTGCAAATCCGAGGAATCTGTTTCCCACACGCAGACCCCATGCCCACACAGGAGGGCAGCACTAAATTTGAGCCTGGGTGCATGAATACAGAGAGTTTGTTTTTCACCGTGTATAGCTGTGTGACCAGACACAACACCCACACTAAATGGCAGTGCCACCTGACTTTGATTCAAGACAAGCACACACTGAAGGCTGTTTACTGCTGGGCGGAAGTAAATCTTCTTTCAACATAGTGCAACCGTGTAACATGGTCTCCCAAGCAGATCTGGGACCCTGAATCTCCATGAAAGAGGTAGTAATGAGAACCAGTCACTATACTCTGTTCCTTATTGTGTGCACCTGGGATCTCTGATTCTCAGTACATTCACAAAAAGAGTCAGCCACTCTAATTCTTGGCATATGTATACACAGGGACCCTGCTTCTGAGTGCATGGTAGCACCAAGCAACAGAGACTCTGATATTCGATTCTTGGCATGGACACAGGGAGCCTATGACAGCTGACACATACTAGGAGACTTTGATTTTTAGCACATGCCAGTGGGTTCTCTGTTTCAACATGGCACAGTCAGAGTACCTGATTCTAGGTCCATATACAAGGCCACAATAAGGTCCTGTGACTCTGATCAGGGAAAGTGTGGCTCCCACTATCACACAAGAGCAGCACATATTGGTGTCAGAGCACTTCAGTGACACTTAGGGGGTGAAAAGCCCTCACGACACATGGCCCAGGCCCCTGCGACTTGACTTTTGAACCTTGTGCTGATAGTCAGAATGGGGAGACAACAAAATAATCTCCAGAAGAAAGAAAAGGAGGAATCACCAAGAAAGGAAATAAGTGAAACAGAAGCATGTAACATGACAGAAAAAGAATTCAGAATAATAGTCATACATTTCATTCACTGGATGGAGGAGAAAACAACAACTTTAGCAAAAATCAGGGAGAAATGAAAAATGATAGAGCTACAATAAAAAACACCATGGAAGGTCTCATAAATAGACTAGAAGAAGGAGAGGAACGAATTAGTGAGTTAGAAGACAAAGTAGAGTAACAAGCCCAATCGGAACAGCAACTAGAGAAAAATAATTAAAAAGAAAAAGGAGAGCCTAAAGAAGCTTTGGGATAATGCAAAATGAAATAACATACATGTAAAAGGGCTGCTAGAAGGACAAGAATAGCAGCGAGGATTAGAAAATTTATTTGAAGAAATAATGACAGAAAACTGCCCTGATATGGAGAAAAAAAAAGTTACACAAGTACTGAGAGTCCCAAGCAAGATGAACCCAAAAGACCACACCAAGATATGCCATTATTACAATGGCAAATGTTAATGACCAAGAGAGAATCTTAAAGGCTGCAAGAGAGAGACAGAGATTTATATACAAAGGATTCCCCCCATCAGATTATCAAATGATTTGTCAACAGAAACACATCAAACTAGAAGGGAATGGAAGAAAGTATAAAAAGTGATGCAAAGCAACGGACTTAATGCAAGAATTCTCTATCCATCAAAACTATCAATCAAAGTTGAAGAGGAAATCAGGAGCTTCACAAAAATAAAAAATAAAAAATGCTAAGGTAGTTTATCACTACCAGCCCAGAAATGCAAGAAATGCAAAAGGGAATGCTGTGAAAAGAAAAACAAAACAAAAGTTAAGAAGAAATATAACCTCAAAAAATAAAAATGGCTACAAGAAGTACCTTTAAATAATAACTTTAAATATAAACATACTCAATGCTACAATGAAAATACATCAAATGGCTGAAAGGATAAAAAACATGACCCATATATATGGTTTCTACAAGAGACCCACCTAAGACCAAGGGACTAACACAGACTGAAAGTGAAGGGATGGAAAAATATCATTTAGGCAAATGGAAATGGAAAAAAAAGGTGGAGTAGTAATACTTATATCTGACAAAATAGATCTCAAAGTGAAGGCCATAATAAGAGATAAAAAAGGCCACTTTATAATACTAATAAGATATATCCCTGGTAGACATATATGCACCCAATGCAGGAGCCCCCAAATAAAAAGAAATCTTGAAGATATCAAGAGAGAGTTCCACAATAAAACAATCATAGTAGGGGACTTTAACACCATTGACATCAATGGATAAATCCTCAAGCCAAAAATCAGGAAAGAAACAGCAATCCTAAATGACTCACTAGATCAGATGCACTTAATAGACATCTTCAGAATATTTTACACCAAAGGCATAGAATATGCATTCTTCTCAAGTGCACATGGGGCATTATAAAAAATAGACCACATATTGGGTTACAAGCAAAGTCTTACCAAATTCAAAAAAGATTGAAATCATATCAAGCATTTTTTCAGACCACAATGGCATAATATTAGAAATAAACCACAATAAAAATAATCCAAAGCATTCAAACATTTGGAAGCTGAATAACATGTTATTAATTATTGATTGGGTTATCAATGAGATCAAAGAAGAAATTAAAAATATCCTGGAAACTAATTACAATATAAACACAACAATCCAAAAACTATGGGACACAATGAAAGCAGGCCTGGGAGGGAAGTTTATAGACCTACAGGCCTACCTAAAAAAAAAAAAAAATGGTAGTAAATCATTTAATGCTACAACTCAAAGAAGTAGAAAGAGAGCAACATGAAAAGCCCAGAGTGAACAAAAGGAAGGAGATAATAAAGATTACAGCAGAAATAAATGACATAGAGACCAAAATAACAACAATAAACAAAACAACAACAAAAACAAAAAACAAAAAACATGAAGGATAAATGAAACCAAGAGATGATTCTTCAAAAGGATAAACAAGATTGATGAACCTCTAGCCAGACTCACCAAGACTCAATGATAGAGGACCCAAATAAACAAAATCAAAAATGATAGAGGAGAAAAAAACACCAGACCCCACAGAAATACAAAGGAATGCTTCTCTCCCAACAAAGTAGACAAACTGGAGGAAATGGACATATTCCTAGAAAAATACAACTTTCCAAAACTCAGTCAGAAAGTTTCTAAAAATCTCAATAGGCCCATATCTATGGAAGAAATTGAAGCAGTCATCAAAAAGCTTCCAGCAAACAAAAACTCCAGGTCAGATGATATCACAGGAATGTTATACCACATATTCAAGAAAAACTCAAACTTATCTTCCTCAGACTATTACAAAAAAATTAAAGAGGAAGGAACATATCCAAGCTCATTCTATGAAGCCAGCATCAGCCTAATACCAAAGCCAGATAAAGACAACACAATGAAATAGAATTATAGACCAATATCCCTCAGGAACATTGATGACAAAATCCTCAACTTAATTCTAGCAAATTGGATCCAACAAGACATCAGAAAGATCATACACCATGACCAAGTAGGATTTATACCAGGAATGCAAGGATGGTACAATATCCACAAATCAATAAACTATAACTCACATAAACAAATTGAGGTAGAAAAATTACATAGTCTTATCAATTGATGCAGAACAATCATTTGACAGAAATCTAACACCATTTCCTCATGAAAACTCTCAGCAAGATGGGAAAAGAAGGATCATACATCAACATCATAAAATGCATATATGAGAAACCCATAGCCAGCATCACACTCAATGTACAAAAACTAAAATCATTTTCCCTAAGAACAGGAACAAGACAGGGATTTGACTCTCACCACTCCTGTTCAACATAGTACTGAAAGTACTAGCCATTGTTATCATACAATAAGAAGGAATAAAAGACATCCAAATTGGAAAAGAAGAAGTATAACTTTCTGTATTTGCAGATTACATGAAACTGTACATAAAAAGCCTAAAGACTCTTTTAAAATTATTAGACTTAATAAATGAATTCAGCACAGTAGCAGGATACAAAATTAATGCCAAGAAATCTATGGCATTTCTATACAACAATAGTGAACTTACAGAAAGAGAGACTAAAAAAGCAATCCCATTTACCCATCATACCAAAAAAAATTAAGATACCTAGTTATAAACTTAACTAAAAAGTTAAAATACCTATATGTGGAAAACTACAGGCCACTGAAAAAAAGGTAGAGGAAGACATAAAGAGACGGAAGAAAATACCATGTTCATGGATTGGTAGAATCACCATCATCATAAATGTCCATGCTACCTAAAATAATCTATAGATTCAATGCAATCTCCATTAAAATACTAATGGCATATTTTACAGACTTATAACAAACTCCAAAAATTTATCTGGAGTAAAAATGTACCCCAAATAGATGCAGCAAACCTGAGAAAGAAGAACAAATTAGGTGCAGTCTCAATAGCAGATTTTAAGCTGTACTACAAAGTCACTGTTTTCCAAACAACCTGATACTGGAACAAGAACAGACATATACACCAATGGAATAGAACAGAGAATCCAGATATCGACCCAAAACACTATGCTCAATTAAAATTTGACAAAGGAGGCATGAACATATAAAGGAGTCAAACTGTCTCTTCAATAAATGGTGTTGGGGAAATTGGACAGATACATGCAAAAAAATAAAACTAGACCACCAACTCACATCATACACAATAATAAACTGCAAATGGATAAAAGATTTAAACAGGATGGGAAACCATAAAAATACTACAATAATCCACAGGCAGCAAAATCTCAGTCATATACCGAAGGAACTTCTTCACTGATACTGCTCCAAGGGCAATGGAAACTAAAGAGAAAATAAATAAATGGGACTACATCAAAATAAAAAATATTTTGTACAGTAAAATAAAACATCAACAGAATAACAAGAAAGCCCACTGCATGGGATAACATATTTGCCCATGATATCACTGATAAGGTTTTAGTCTCCAACCTTTATAGGGAACTCATACAACTTAACAAAAGAAAGGTAAACAATACAACCAAGAAATGATCAAGGGACCTAAATAGAAACTTTTCAAAAGAAAGCAGTAGGAAGGCCAAGAAACATTTGAAAACATTCTGAAAATCATTAATTATCTGAGAGATGCAAATCACAACAGCAATGTTTTACCATCTTATAACTGTCAGAATGGCTTTCATCAACAAATCAATAAATGACAAATATTTACGAGGATGTGGAGAAAAAGGAACCCTCGTGCACTGCTGGTAGGAATGCATATTTGTGCAACCACTTTGTAGAACAGTATGTAGTATCCTCAAAAAACTAAAAATGGAACTCCCATTTTACCCAGTAACACCACTTTTGGAATATATCTCAAAAAGCTAGAAACATCAATGATAAAGGATACATGCATTCCCATGTTCATAGCAGCACACTTTACCATAGCCAATATTTAAAAATTTAAGTGCTCATCAATAGATGAGTGGATTAAAAATCTGTGGTATATATACACAGTGAAATACTTTGCTGAACTAAAAAAGAAGAAATTCCTACCATTTAGTATAACATTGGTGGAACTGGAAAGCTTTACACTGAGTTGAAATAAGCCAGTCAGAGAAAGATAAATATCACATGATCTCAGTCATATATGAGGAATAATGAATAACATAAATTGATGAACAAAAGCAGATCCAGAGATGGAACACTGATCAAATTGTCCAACCTCAGATGTAAGCTAGGGGCTGGTGGGGATAAGGGGGAGAAATCAAGCAAAGGACTTGTATGCATTCATATAAGCCTAACCAGTTGACAAAGATAACAGGAGGTTGAGGACATGAATAGGGGTATGTGTGAAGATAATCGGGGGGATGAGGACAAATATGTAATACCTCGATCAATAAAGAAATTAAAATGAAAAAAATCACCCCATTTATATATCTAATTCCTCATTTCTTGTTATAAGTACATACACACCTCTCTCTTCTCTTTATTCACAATCCAATTTTTTTTCTCTCTGCCTTTATAAAAATATATTTTATTGATTTTTTTACAGAGAGGAAGGGAGCAGGATAAAGAGTTGGAAACATTGATGAGAGAGAAACATCGATTCACTGCCTCTTGCACAATCCCCACTGGGTATGTGCCTGCAACTAAGGCACATGCCATTGATTAGAATCAAACCTGGGACCCTCGATTCTGTAGTCCAATACTCTATGCACTGAGCTAAACCAGTTAGGGCTCTCTGCCCTTTTTTTGGTTGTATGTTTTGTTGTTCTTGTTGTTGTTGTTATTGTTCTTTGTTCTTTTTTTTTTGTTTGTTATAGGTTGTTTTCTTTTGTATTATTTTGTTTTATTTTTCTTACTTTCTCTCTGTCCTATTGTTATTTGCTTGAGAGTTGATAATATTGGTTATTATTGTGATTATTGCTGAGGTTGTTATTCTTTTTAAGTTTTTTTTTTTTTTTTGCTTCTGTTTTTCCTCTCCTCACTTGATATTAGTTATTTGTAGTTTGCATTAATCTTTGGGTGTTTGTTGTTCCATTTTTGGGGATTAGTGTTTGTTCAATTAGAGTTTTCTCCTCAAATAAATAGCCCCCTCCTCTTTTTTATTCTATTTATTTTCTCTCACATTTTTCTTTTCTCAGTATCATTTTTGCATTCCTTTTTTTTCTTATCCCTTAATTATATTTTCTCTGGTAGCTACCTTTATTTCAAGTTATTAGTATCACTGAATACATTTTTTCAGTGCCTTGTGGATTGTGCCTTGTTTTGTTGTATTTTGTGCCTATTAATCAACACAGGACAACATACTCAGAAAACTGGAGAAGAGAGATCATGAGGAGACAAAGAAACAGCCTGCATATGAAAGAAAAGGAGGCATCACCTGAAAAGGATGCAAATAAAATGGAGGAAATCAATATGTGAGAGAAAAAAATCAGAAAAATGGTCATAAGGTGATTAAAAAAAATGGAAGACAAATTCAACAATAGGTGTGAGAACCAAAAGTAATGAAGAATGACATCACTACTTTAAAGAACTCAATAGAAAGTATGAACAATAGACTAGAAGAAACAGAGGATGACTGCATCAGTGAAATAGAAGACAAGATAGGAAAAAATACCCAAGTAGAGCAGCATCTAGTAAACAAACAAACAAAAAATCTTATAAAATAAGAGAAGAGCCTAAGGGAACTTTGGGACAACATGAAATGAAACAACATCCACATTATTGGGATACCAGATGGAGAGGAAACTGAACAAGTAAGAGAAAACCTATTTGTCCAAAACCAGTTTGGCTCAGTGGATAGAGCATCAGTGTGTGGACTGAAAGCTCCCAGGTTCGATTCTGAGCAAGGGCATGTGGATACATGGCAATAGGGCTGGGAGACAGGGGGTGAGTGCATGTACTGGGAGATGGGGAGAGCAATAGGGAAAAAATAAAAATAAAATTAATTAATTAAAAAAGAACAAAAAAAAACAACAAAAAAAGGGCATATATCTTGGTTGTGAGCACATCCTCACTAGGGGGCATGTAAGAGGCAGCTGATTGATGACTCTCCCTCATCGATGTTTCTAACTATCTCGCTCCCTTCCTCTCTGTAAAAAAGTCAATATATATATATCTATATCTATCTATCTATCTATCTATCGATAGATAGATAGATAGATAGATAGATAGATAGATATAGATATATATATTAGAGAAAACCTGTTTGAAGAAATAATGACAGAAAACTTCTCTGATATAGGGAAGAAAAACTTGCACAAATCCAAGAAGCTCACAGAATCCCAAACAAAATGAACCACAGAAGACTGATGCCAAGGCACATTATAATTAAATTGGCAAACACCACCCACAAAGTAAGAATCTTAAAAGTGGTCATAGAGAGACAGAAAGCTACCTACAAAGGGTACCCCATCAGACTAGCAACTGATTTCTCAACAGAAACATCAGACCAGAAGGGAATGGAATGAAATATACAAAGTCTTGCAAAGGAGGGATCTGAATACAAGAATAGTGTACCCAGCAAGGAGATCAATCAAAATTGAGGGGGAAATAAGGAGCTTCACAGATAAAAAAGGAATAAGAGAGTTTATTACCACCAAAACAGTAAAGGTAGAAATGCTAAAGGGTTTGCTATAAAAAGAAGAAATAGGAAGCAAAGAAGGAACACAGAGGTAAAGCATAAAAATGAAGACAAACAAGTACCTATCAATAATAATTTTAAATGTAAATGGCCGAGAGCAGTTTGGCTCAGTGGATAGAGCGTCAGCTTGTGGACTGAAAGGTCCTGGGTTCGATTCCAGTCAAGGGTATGTACCTTGGTTGTGGGCACATCCCCAGTAGGGGCGTGCAGGAGGTGGCTGATTGATGTTTCTCTCTCATCGATGTTTCTAACTCTCTATCCTTCTCCCTTCCTCTCTGTAAAAAATCAATAAAAATATATTTTAAATGTAAATGGATTAAACGCCCCAATTAAAATATATAGGGTAGCTGACTGGATAAGGAAACATGACTCATATATCTGCTGTCTATAGGAAACTTACCTCAGAAAAAAGGAGATTCATAGACTAATGTTGAAGGGATAAAAAAAGGTTTTTTCAGCTGAGACCGATTTGGCTCAGTGGATAGAGTGTTGGCTTGCGGACTGAAAGGTCCAGGGTTTGATTCCGGTTGGGGGCATGTACCTTGCTTGCAGGCACATCTCCACAGTGGGGTGTGCAGGAGGCGGCTGATCGATGTCTCTCCCTCATCAATGTTTCTGACTTTCTATCTCTCTCCCTTCCTCTCTGTAAAAAATCAATAAAATATATTTTTAAAAGAAGATTTTTTCAGGAGAATGAAAATAAGAAAAAAAAAGCTGGGGTAGCAATACTTATATCTGACAAATGAGATCTCAAAGTGAAAGAAAAAATAAAAAGGAGGGCACATCATTATTCTAAAGGTAGAAATCAAACAAGAAGAAATGTCACTGGTAAACATATACCCATCCAATACAGGATCACCCAAATCCACTAAAAAAAAAAAAAGTCTGGAGAATATCAAGGGAGAGATTGAAAGCAATACAGTCATAGTAGGGGACTTTAATACCCAACTATCACCATTAGACAAATCCTCTAAACAAAAAATCAGCAAAGAAAGATAAATTCTAAATGACTCAATAAATCAGATGAAATTAATTGACATCTTTAGAACATTTCACCCCCAAAGACACAGTATATACATTTTTCTCAAGTGTACATGGGTCATTTTCAAAGACTGACCTTATGCTAGGTTACAGGCAAAGTGTCTTCAAATTCAAGAAGATAGAAATCATATTACGCATTTTTTTAGATTACAATGGCATAAAACTAGAAATCAACTACAATAAAAACAATTAAGCCCCTGGAGATTAAATAGCATGCTATTAAACAATGACTGGGTTACTAGCAAGATCAAAGAATAAATGAAAAGCATCATGGCAACAAACAACAATGAAATCACAACAATTCAAAATCTGTGGGACACAATGAAAGCAGTCTTAAAGGGAAGTTCATAGCTTTACAAGCCTACAGCAAAAGAAACAAGCAAGCAAGCAAACAAACAAACAAAAAACAATGGTAATAAATGACCTAACTTTACAACTCAAAGAGTTAGAAAGATAGCAAGAAAATCCCAGCATAAGCGTAATTAAGGAAATAATAGAGATCAGAGCAGAGATAAAAAATACATAAGATCAACAATACCCAGCGCTGGTTCTTTGAAAGGATAAACCAGATTGATTAACTTCTTGCCAGGATCACCAAGAAGGAAAGAGAGAGGACCCAAATAAACTAAATCAGAAATGAAAGAGGGAAATAACAACCCATCCCAGAGAAATAGAAACCATTAGGAAAAAATACTATGAAGAACACAATTACAACAACAAAAAACAAAGAAACAAAAAAAAACAAACAAAAACAACCTAGTCGAAACATATATTCCTAGTAAAATACAAGTTCCCCAAAATCAACCAATAATAATAATAATAATAACAATAATAATAATAATAATAACAACAACAACAACAACAAACTGAATAGGCTGATAACTACCAAAGAAATGGAAACATCAACCAAAAATCTTCCAGCAAACAAAAGCTGTGGTCCAGATGGCTTTACAGGGGAATTCTACAGGATTTACAGTGGAGTTCTACCAAGAAGAACTAAAACCTAACCTCCTCAGGCTATTGCAAAAAAATTCAAGAGGAAGGCACACTTCCTAGCTTTTTCTATGAAGCCAGCATTACCCTAATCCCAAAACTAGATAAAGACACCCCCCAAAAAGATATTTGCAATGTCTTTGATGATCATAGAAGCTAAAATCCTCATCAATATTCTAGCAAATCAGATTCAGTTATACATTAGAAAAATCACACACCATAACTAGGTGAGATTTATACCAAGGACTCAAGGATGTTACAATATCAATAAATGTGCAAATCAATAAATGTGATACATCACATAAAAAAACTGAGAGACAAAAATCACATAATCATATCAATCAATGCAGAAAAAGCATTTGACAAAATCCAACACCATTTCTTGATAAAAACTCTCAGAAAAGTGGGAATAGAGGGACCATACCTCAACATAATAAAAGCCCTACATGACAAACCCACAGCCAACATCATACTCAATGGGCAAAACTAAACTCATTCCCTTAAGAACAGGAACAAGACAAGGATGCCCACTTTAACCACTCTTGGTTTACATAATATTAGAAGTACTAGCAATAGTGATCAGACAAGATGAAGAAATTAAAAAGCATCCAAATTGGAAAATTAAAAGTTAAACTGTACTTATTCGCAGATGACATGATACTATACATAGGGAACTTCAAAGACTCCATCAAAATACTACTAGGATCACCAATAAATGAATTTTGCAATGTAGCAGGATACAAAATTAACACCCAGAAATCTATGCCTTTTTATACATCAATAATGAACTCACAAAAAGAGAAATAAAAAAATACAATCCCATTTACCATTGCACCAAAAATATCAAGATACTTAGGAATAAACTTAACCAAGGATGTAAAAGATCTGTATTCAGGAAACTATAGGATGTTGACAAAAAGAGATAGTGGATGACATAAACAAATGGAAGTATATACCATGTTCATGCACTGGTAGGATCAACATCATTAAAATGTCCATACTACTTGAAGCAATCTATAGATTCAATGAAATACCCATTAAAATACCAATGGCATATATCAAAGATATGGAACAAACCTCCAAAAATTCACCTGGATTAAAAAAAGACCTTGAATATCCACAGCAATACTTAGAAAGAAGAACAAAGTAGGAGGGATAACAATAACAGATATAAAAGTATATTATCAAGCCACAGTTCTTAAAACTGTCTGGTACTGGCATAAGAACTGAACAGAATAGAAAATCCAGAAATGACCTAAGCCATTAGGTCAATATTTGACAAAGGAAGCAAAAGAATACAGTGGAGTCAAAACCACCTCTAATAAATGGTGCTGGGAAATTTGATCAGATACATGCAAAAAAAAAAATTAAGCTAGATCACCAACTTACACCATACATAAAAACAAACTAAAAATGGCTAAAGGACTTGAACGTAAAACAGAAAATCATAAAAATCCTACAATACTACATAGGCAGCACAATTGCAGACATACATGGAGTGACCAAAATTATTATGATCTCTGAATGCATAATAATCTGGCCACTCAATGTGTGTGTGTGTGTGTGTGTGTGTGTGTGTGTGTGTGTGTGTGTATTTATATTTATATTAGAGGCCCAGTGCATAAATTTGTGCATGGGTGAATATTTCGGCCAGCCTGGCCAAGGGGAGAGGACATGCATGGTTGGCCGACCTGCCTGCTTCTCGAACTCCTGGTCGAGGAGAAAATTTTCCAATTAGCCTTTTATTGTATAGGATATATACTGAGTCGCCAGATTATTATGCATTCAGAGATCATGATAATCTGGCCACTCAGTGTATGTTGTAGTAATAGCTTTACAGACACATGTCCTAAGGCAAGAGGAACTAAGGAGAAAATAAACAAATCGGATTTCATCAAAATAAAAAGCTTTTGCACAAGAGAAACCATCAACAAAACAACAAGAAAGCCCACTGCATGGGAGAACATATCTGCCAATGTTATATCTCTGATAAGGGTTTAAGCTACAAAATTTACAGGGAACTCATACAATTTAACAAAAGAAAGATAAACAGCCTAATAATAATAAAAAAAAATGGGCCAAGCCGAAACCGGTTTGGCTCAGTGGACAGAGTGTCAATCTGCGGACTGAAAGGTCCCAGGTTTGATTATGGTCAAGGGCATTTATCCTCGTTGCGGGCACATCCCCAGTAGGGGGCGTGCAGGAGGCGGCTGATAGATGTCTCTCTCTCAGTGATGTTTCTAACTCTCTATCCCTCTCCCTTCCTCTCTGTAAAAAATCAATAAAATATATTTTTTAAAAAATGGACCAAGGACCTAAATAGACACTTTTCAAAAAAGGACACTCAGAAAGCCAAGAGACAAATGAAAACATACTCAAAGTCACTAGTCATATGAGATATGCAAATCAAAACAACAATGAGGTTCCACCTCACACCTGTCAGAATGGCTATCATCAATAAAACAACAAATGACAAGTGCTGGAGATGATTTGAAGAAAAAGGAACCCGTCTTCACTGTTGATGGGAATGCAAATTGTTTCAGCCATTGTGGAAAACAGTATGGTGTTTCCTCAAAAATTTAAAAATGGAAATGCCATTTGACCCAGTAATACCACTTCTAGGAACATATCCCAATAAATCAGAAACACAAATCAGAAAGGATATATGCACCCCTATGTTCATAGCAGCACAATTTACCATACTTAAGATTTGGAAACAGCTTTAATGCCCATCAGCAGATGAGTGGATTAGAAAACTATGGTACACCTACTCAGTGTTGCTATAAAAAAAGAAGGGATTCTTACCATTTTCAATAGCATGGATGGAACTGGAGAGCATTATGCTAAGTGAAATAAGCCAGACAGTGAAAGAAAGATACCATGTGATCTCACTCATTTATGGATAATAAAGAACATTATAACCTGATAAACCAAAAGTTAGATACAGAGTCAGGGAAGCATGGAACAGACTGTCAAATTATAGTGGGAAGGCTGGGGAGTGTTGTTGGGGGGGTAATAAGAGATCAACTGAAGGACTTATATGCATGCATATAAGCACAACCAATGGACACAAGATAGGGTGGTAGGATGAGTGCATGTGCCTAGGGGTAGAGGAGTCTGGGGAATGGTCAATGGGAAAAAGGGAGACATATGTACTACTATTTATACTACTTTAAATAACAAAAAATGTATTTTGTTGTAATTAAAAAAAAATGATGTGTCCTATGTGCAACTCCTGTGAAACATTTTCCTTGGTTGGGTCTTCTGGCCTCTCCTAATACAGTCAATCCAGCCTTCCCACCAGTCCTCAACTATGTAGCCCTCCTTCTTTACTGTATGCTAGGGCACCTCAGCCCATTTTACTTCATTCAGTATAGGCCATTGCTTTCTCCAGACTTCTAAAAACCACACTAATAGTGAATTTGCCCCATTCTCTGGAGTCCTTGCAATAGTGTTAAATACCATGTCCCCATAAAATGTCACTAAGTCAATAAATTTTTCCTTATGCAATCTTATATTTTGGTAGCCTTAACTGAGTACCTTCAAAGTCCAATACTAGGAGTACTTGCCAGGATCCTGCTGCTGGCAAGTACCCCTAGTATTTTTCCCCAGCTCCTTCATGGTGTTATGTTTTCCCCCTTATCAGGTTGGGTTTGCTTCCAGACAGGTTATCCTGGGATTTATCCCAAGTTCAATACCTTATAGATAGGAGAGGGGGTAGGAACAGCTTTTACGGGATGTGATGGTGGGAGGATAAATGCTGTAATCTTGCCAGGGATGCCTCAACAACATTTTCCAGCACAGCAGAAGTGCCTGCTCTTAGATGAAAGGGTGGGACATTTCTGCAAGTTCTGAGGATTTGGGTTTCTACAGAGTAAACATGCTCAGAGGAATACCTTCAGATATTCCCATGCATTTTAAGGTTCCAGGTTTTCCCACTCAGGGCCATAACTAAGCATAATAGACACATCTTGTCTAGCCTTTAAATGTCTCCAAAGCACTGTGAGTTTGACTGTAAGAGTAGGTATCTGATCCTCAGCAGTGTTTGCTCTTCAACTGTAGGAGACAAATACCTATATTAATCTATCAACAAGATTACAGTGGTACCTCGAGATACGAGTGCCCTAACATACGAGATTTTTGAGATATGAGCTACTGAGCGACCCACCAGTTTACCGCGACTCATAGTTTCCCACGCCTCAAGGTTACGGAACAAATTAAACTCGTATCTCAAGGTACCACTGTATATGGTTTTAACTTTTAGCCTTTTACTGTTTGTTAACAGCCCTCAGTTTCTCATTAACCCTCTCCAGGTCATCCATACAACTTAAAAAATGACCATTCTACTCCATTGATTTTATAGATATATTTTTTTTCATATCTTTAGAATGTCCAAGTGATTGTTCCTAAAAAAGCATTCCTCTCCACAGGAACATTTCCCCAGGTTAAACTCTATCAATTTTGTTGGTATTCAGTGCCAAGAACTATTTGTACCCCACATAAAATTCAAGATAGCATTTTTTCCCACTATATGGTTAGTGAACCAGTCTCCAAAACTCATATTACGCTTATTTTATGGGACCTCTCCTGGCATCATTTGGGAAGACACCAAGATAGAATTAGATGTGCAACAGGCTTATTGGGAAATATCTTTGAAGAATCAGGGGAAAGGAGCTAACTAAGACTGAGAGAGCTTTAGAACTTGATGTTGATCACACACCTGTGAAATAGAAAGGAAAAGAAAGAGGACAAGATAGAAAGACTGAAACACAGTTGAAGAGTTTTGGCCGGACCTATAGGGAATCCTTCAATTAGAGTTATCAGATGAAGGAATCCTGCATCTCTCAGTAATGGGTAGCTATTTGTACATCTTCCATGGTGTCGTTGGGAGGAGTGACACTCCATGTAAATATGGTAATGGATCCAGAGGGGCAGCAACTGTGGTCATCTGTAAAGCGGAAGATCTGTGGCAGAAATAAAATCCTAGACATTTCGAGTAGCATAAGCTGTGCAAGTTTTCATTTTTTTTCTGATATCATTGCTTCATAAATCAATTTCTGTTTGGTGAAGGGTTTTGTTTGCTTGCTTTAACTAACTGTCCTTAAACTTTAGAGTTTCCTACCTAATTTAATTTGGATTGACATTTGTCTTTTTTTCGTGCTAGGGTGTAAATAGAGAATTACCTAGTTTGAAAATTTTATTTTGTGTTTTATCAATATAATATTTATACAATAAAATGTTTGGAGAACTTAAACAGTTTCTGCCCTTAACCTGGACACCCTCCTTATAAAAGTGATAGATAGCTTGGAAACTAAGGAAAGAGTAGTGAAAGAGTAAAGATTAATAAATTTATCCTCTGTATGCAACTCAGAAAAAGAACAGAGTTCATGATAAATTGATGATGGGTCAGTTTTGTCATTTTCATGTAATGTTGATATCCACCTACATTTGCTTGGATGAATAGTCAAGTGCTGATGATGCAACTCTGATAGTGTTTTACTTCATGGAAGGCAAGAAATATTAGCATATGGTCCCATGGAAACCTCACCTCTGTCCCTTTGTACTACTTTAATGATTAGAAAATAGCAGGTAAACAGCAATAATGGCTTCTTTTGTTAGGTAATACTGAAGACTATAAGCACAATGGGTGACATAAATATATTAGAATCCATATTTGGAACTTGCTTTCATTTTTAATTATATATATTATTTATTTCAGAGAGTGAGAGAGAGAAACATCGATGATGAGAGAGAATCATTGATTGGCTGCCTTCTGCCTACTGGGGATTCATCCTAAAACCCAGGCATGTGCCCTTGACCAGAATTGAATTCCAGATCCTGGAGTCCACAGGCTGACTAGAGCTGGAACTTATTTTTTATCCTGATTCATTTATGACCTGAACAGGGCTCCAAGGATGTATATACATTGCAGATTAATTTGTAGATTTGGGGCTTTGATGTTTTACATACTGTTATGATTGTTCAAATAACTCTCAGTGATTGTTCAAATAATTCTCAGTGATTATATCAGAACCTCCCCACCCTTAGGTACCACATACCTTTTAGTGGCTTTTCATGCAACTTCAATAAATATAATATAAACCAGAGGAGATAGGTTGAATTATTCAAGAGAAGATGTTCTAGTTAAGTTATTCTGTCTTGCCAAAATTGGATCCTGATAATTGATTCTGGGTGGTCAATCTCAATTTTTATTTGTAAGGTTAATATCTACTGTACAAATATATAAACTCAGGTATGGTGAATAAACTCATCTTGTGACCAGGTCTAAATGTGAATTGTAGAACACAATTACCAAATGCTGTTATATGAGGGGTATTGAAGTAAAGTTTACTGTAGTTAAACAATATTGACCTTTTTAATATAATCCAGAAATCTTCCACATTAGTTATTTTTTTGGCTTCAACAATAATAGTATAGTGTTGAAGGACACTGTGAAATAAATGTTACTTGAAAGAGTTAGATATGCCTTCGCACTGGATGCATATTCTTCTAAGAGTTAGTATCTGAAAGCTTACTCACCTTGAAGTCATATAAAAGTATCATATACAATCTCCTCATTGTTTAAAGTTGAGGTGGGAAAAGCCTTGGATCTTTAGGTCTTTGGATCCTTAGTTCTTAGAAAAGAGATCTGGCTGTTCTGGAAAAGGTTAAATACACTTCCATTATACAGATATTGTTTAATGTATTTTTCTTACCATATGCTAAATGAGCATGTTAAGACTTACCAGGTGCCATTACTATTGCCTTTGTAATAATAATAAATTACAAATTTTCAGTCCTGAAAAGCTAATATATTTTCAAGTTATTACAAAGGGAGAATACTCCAATAGGAAAAAAACAGTTTATCCCATATAATAAAATTGGAGCTATATTATATTTGTGAGTTTGTGTACATTTGTGTATGTTGTATATGTACCATGCATTCTCCCTAACTCATGCTATCTAGCTCTAAGAGGTACAGTCATACCTCTTAGACACCACCGTCAACAACTTTCATGAAAATAACCATGTACTCTCTCTTATGAATAGTATTTCATAGTTTTCAAAATGCATGCATACAGGTTATCTTATTTATGCTATGCACAAAACTGTGATGTTGGCAAGACCAGCAACTTTGAAGAATAGAAAATATTGGGGTTCAGAACAGGTAAATTATTAGTCCAAGGTCATGCAGTTCGTAATATGTAGAACTGGGACCACAACACTGATTTTCTAATCCCTCTAATATTATTCTGGGTAGAAATTAGATGATCAAGTGAGGTCTTAAAGGTGAAAATGCTTCTGGATGTATGTGTATCTCTATACACACCAGAAGTTGTGAGATTGGGCTATGTTAGAAAGAATCAATCCTTATTTGAGACAAAAATTTGATAAATATCATGTTTATTCTATAATTGTTAAATACTAAAATTTTATGAGATCTTTTTTATTTCTGTATTTATTTATTTTCCCTTTAATATCTCAACATCTTTTTTTTCTACTAACTTCCTCTGGATAAAAAATACAGTAATAATTATAATTAACTATTAAATTATTTATTTCTTTACATTTTTATCATCAATTCTGTTTATTTATGATTAGAAGTTCATATTAAAGCTTCTATAGAGAAATTATTTTTGAAGAAAGCCATAAATGTCTGCATTTACAACTCATCCTTGTTGAGTCTTATAGAAGTTTAATGAGCACCGGGTAAAGCAAATTTACTGACCAAACTAAGAGGGATTTAAAAATATATATTTAAGTTGAAATATACAGTTTTATTCTCTCCCTTAGTACTTTTTGGTTCTTTTAGAATTCAAAGTGATTGAAAGTTGTTAGATTATCAATTTTGCTAACATTTCTTGGTGACAGATGTTAAGATAATTGCAAGACAGTAAAAAAGGGTGAAATTGGTGGCAGGTGATTATATCATCAATTACCTATAATCGAAACCTCTAATCCTACCAACCCCACCACCACATATTTACTCAGTACAACTCCTTTTAATTTAGTATACTTAAAGGTGGTAAGGTTTTATGTGATCATCTAATTTGGGCCTTATCCTGCAATGAGTTTGGAACATTTCCAATTGTGTTTTCTTTATAGCTCATTAGTAGCCTAAGTCTTTCATAAGTCCTCCCACAAAGAGCCCTTCCTCTGTGCTCTCTAAAATAGACTATATTACTTGTCTCTCCATTTTGTGACGTACTTATTGATGTAACTGTCATTCATCTCACTCAACTGTGAGATTCATAAAAATAGAAACTACATTTTACTCATCTTTGTTTCCTATCACATAGAACTGTACTGGAATCAAAATAATAAGGACTTAATAAATATTGTTTGACTGAGTGAGTTGAAAGTAGGAAGGTCGCTATTAGGTACAGTGGTACCTCAAGATACCAGTGCCCTAACATACGAGATTTTTGAGATAGGAGCCATCGAGCGAGCGATTTTTGCTTTGAAATACGAACAACTTTGAGATAGGAGTAATCACTCGGATCGGCCGGCTGCACACGACCCACCAGTTTACAGCAACTTGAGCATCTCATAGTTTCCCACGCCTCAAGGTTACGAAACGGATTAAACTCGTATCTCGAGGTACCACTGTATTTGTAAATTGAATTAAAGCACTTGGTTTTTCTTTGTTCAAATTCATCATAAGTATAACATTCTTATCAATTTGTATTTTCTATGTGGGTTCAATGTAATTGTTTATATTTATGGGTACTATGTCTATGGTTTGTTTCAATTAAAATTATAATAAAATATTAATATACTTAATAGGATAGTAAAACCACTCATTTTTTTTAAAAATTTCTGAGTTCTTGAAATTCCACTTATGGTGTCATATATAAAGGTTAATCTGGGAATGACTAAGTGAAAATCCGTCCTTGTTTATCTTTCCCAAATTTAAAAATAACTGTTTAAATTCATAATTTATTTATGTAATACTTTTAAGAAAATTGTTTACTAAAAGGTGGATCTCTACTATTTTACCTTTCTTTCCACTATATTTTTTATTGACCGTTTTGATATCCTGTTTATGTTTAGTGCAGCTTAGCCAGGATTTTGTCTGCACTGAATAACATTTCTTTTGTTGAATCAGGAAATACCTTCATTTGAGGAGAATAATTAAAGAATTTTATATTTTACTCTTGAAACTAAGTCATGTCAAACAAATCCAGTGATAAACTTGTCACTTGTCTCAGTTTTTCATAGCTGAGAACATGATAAATACATAATAATTTTGATATAATAAATGTGATTTGTATCCCTGATATCTCTCTTCAGCTATTTGGGTTCCAGGAAAATAGTTTTGATTTCCTAAGCAAATTTGCAGAACCCTAGAATATGCATGAGAGGAGCATAGTGTAAAATACTTTGAGGTACAGTTTTTCTGGAACTTCTTTTAAAAATACATTTTTTATTGATATTAGAGAAGAATGGAGAGGTATAGAGAGTTAGAAACATCAATGATAAGAGAGAAAATTGATTGGCTGCCTCTTTCACACCACACACTGGGGATCGAGCCTGCAACCCAGGCATATGCTCTGATCTGAAATCGAACTATGACCTCCTGGTTCATAGGTCAACGCTAAACTACCTAGCCATGCCAGCTGGGCATCTTTCTGAAACTTCTTAAATCACATCTCAGTGGTGGGTATATAGTTTTCCTACGAATGAGGCTTTTGGGGAGGAGACCTGCAACAATTAGAGGGATCTGTAGACACTTCATGTAATTCCAAGACATTTCAGGTAAAGAGGAAATGGAGAGCCATGTGGCTGCAAAGATAGATAGGATCTTTTCTCATGGATGCCCTCTTTAATGCTAAGTAATCTACATTTTTATCCTGAAAAAAATGGTGAGCTACTAAAGAAACTTAACTGAGAATATGACATAATCAAATATGTGTTTTTTATTTTTATTTTTTAGATTGTCTTAAAAGAAGTAACCGTAAGACAGGATGAGAGTGACCTTGGTTGCAGTCTGAAGAATGAATTCCAGAGTGGAAAAGTAGAGGCAAGGATCAATTAACAAATGTAGGGCAGAGATGCTGTGGCCTAAAACTAGAATATTTACTAGAGAGAAGCAGATGTACCTGAGAGATCGGGTTATAAAAGAATATAGCAATCTGAGGAACTGAAAGAAATCTGGTAGAGCTGGATAATTAAGTGCCAAATAGATTGTGTTGAGATAAGACAGAGAGGTACTTAGGAGCAAGATCCCACAAGGCTGTGCAAATTATATGCTACATACAATGTTTATGTACTTCCAAATGTGTATGTTGAAACTTAATTTCCAATGTGATTATATTTGGAGGTGGGGCCTTTGGGAAGTTATTAAGTACGAGGGTGGAGCCTTCAGGAATGTTATGAGTGCCCTTATAAAAGAGACCCAAGAGACCTTTCACCATGTAAAGTCACAGAAAAATAGGTGAGCATTTATGAACTGGGAATGGGCCCTCACCAGACACTGAATCTTCAGGTGCCTTGATCTTAGACTTTTAGCTTCCAGAACTTTGAGAAATAAATTTCTGTTTTTTATAAGTCACCCAGTCTATGGCATTTTGTGATAGACGCCTGAACAAATTAATATATCATTTTAATGAGTTTAGATTTAACCCAAGGTCCATGGGAAGCTACTAAAAGTTTTCAAGCAAGGGTATAAAATGACATAGTAGAATGTGGAATGAATTGGATAAATGTATGGTAGGGAAAAAGAAAAACAAGAGACAATTGTCAAAAAAGTTATTTAATTCCTTTCAGAAGGAATTGAGGCACTGGGAAGGCACTTGATCATTCTACACTGGCCCTCTTTCCTCTTTTGCCAAGAGGCACCCTCTTCTCACAACCCAGTGGCCCTCGGCTGTAACCTGAGCTCTCTATTCATGCTGAGATTGAAGCCTCCAGGTGGCTGGTATAATGGATCTGTCTCTTGCCAAATGGTGTGAGCTTGGCCCTCCCTAAAGAAGGAACCTGAATTCCCCGAGATAAGTGAACAGTGCCGGGGCCCCCACCAGTAGGCGAGAGGATCCCCAAGGCAGGTGCTTGGCATGGAGATCACGTGGGCATAGGCTACCATGGAGACAGAACTGAACCTCACAATACCCTGCTTGGCCCCTGAGGGTGGCTGGTTATCCAGAGATGGGTAAGATTCCTCAGGGGAGGAACAACCTAAGACAGGCACAGTCGCAGAGGGGCCATCAGGAGAAAACGTGGGGATCAACAGAGGTGGGGCACAGACCCTCACCCCCCACCAACCTTGCAGGGCTCTGAACCTTCACCCCTTCTGTGGGAGGTCTCCTGCCCCCATGGCTACCTCACTTCCCACACTTAACACAGATCGGGACCCAGTTAACAGACAGAGACGTGGCCCAGCTCAGATCAGGACCCAGGTAACAGACAAAAACATGCCCACAGCAGCTGCCCTATAGCTAAATTCATCCTAGCACTAGGAATGCTCAGTGCCACCTCAATGCAAATAAACCTTTCCACTAGTATGTACTGGGTAATCTAAGATTGTTGGCAGAGTATTAAATTTGATTTAAAAGAGTTAACAAGCTCTCAGATTAATTTAAATTGGTGAACTGAAATAAGCAAACACCCAAGAAAACTTAAGTGTACTGGACAAAAAGCTGTTTCTAAAGTATTAATTAAAATTTCTATTGATAGCTCATCTCATGGTAAAATTACTTAATATGTAATGAATAAAAAACAGGCATATTTGTGTACAAAAAGTTAAAATTTAAAGTTATCACGATTGCATTAAAAAATTTTACCAAATTCTCCATTAATAAAAAAAGGGGGGGTAGGATAATAGCATGTAAGGAAAAGTATCCGGTAAGTAAATTACATTAAGAAAAATTTCACTTTAGAAAATTAATTTCCATTTATAATGCTAATAGCAAGACACCCATGAAAAACACAAATGGTGTCAAAATAAGCCAAAGGAAAAGCAGGTAGGCAAAAATAAAAAGGACCCCAAGTCAATTTCATAGAAAAGATTCCTTTATTAACTTTTGTTTGAGAATATGTTTATATACTTTCAGAAAACAACTCCAAGACCAAGTGGACTCCTGCAACAGAGAGGAACTGACAGGTCTGAGCAAAACACGAAGGTAAGAGGAGAAACAGTCCAGAGATGGAAGACGATGATGACGCTTTGCCATGTGAGCAGTTAGCAGCTGAGCATTGCTTCAGAATGCCCAGGACCAAACCAGAGAGGGTCGGACCAGCATCGCCACCATTCGTCCAGTATCCAGATACCATTGATGACATGTACACATAAGGAACTGTCTGACATTGAAACTGGGTCTCTTTTTTCTTTTGCTCTGGTGGGTTTATTTCTAGCCTACAGGGGAAAGATGTTTTTAAAGACAAGAATAAGGGGGTGGGGCGGGGGAAAGCAGATGCAGAGGCAAAGAAGCAATGAATGGACTGTCATGCTACAGTGGGAAAGCAGGGGAAGTTGGGGAGGATGGGCCTATAGGAGATCAACCGAAGGACTTGTATGCATGTATGTGTAGGGATAGCCAGTGGATACAGGACAATGGGGGAAGGCAGGGAGGAGGAAGGAGGGTGGATGAGGGGATATACGGCTGGGTGGGGAGGGCAATAAGGATAAAAAACAATAAATACATAAATTAAAAATAAAATAAAATAAAATAAGTTATTTATTTTAAAGAATTACTTTTTTTGTAGCCCCTGAAATTTCTGGCAGAATTGTTTTTTTCTTGTATCCTGCAACCTTGCTATCATCACTTATTAGTTTCAATAGTCTTTTTTTTTATTAATGAATTTGTTGAGGGGTACATTGCTTAATAAAATTATATGGGTTTCAGCCATACAATTCTATAATACATCATCTGTATATTGTGTTGTGTGTTTACCACCCCAAGTCAAGTTTCCTTCTGATATTATTTATCCTATATTTACCCTCTTTTTTAAGTGACAGGTCCAACATTTCAATCAGGTTATGACTCTTCAAAATAGGAAGGTAAGTGCATATTTAATTATTGATTTTTATTCAATGTTAGATATGTTTATCTATTTTTTTCTCAAATAACAATAAAATCGCTCTATTCCCTTGCATTATTAATATACAGAGAATAATATCCATATAGAATAATGTTCTATGGATTAGGTCTCCATTGTCTTTTAAATATTCATTCATTATCATTTGTTCCTACTTTTTTGCTGCCAAAAGAGCTAGAGTTGATATAAACCAAGGGAAGGCAGCTGGTCCTTGAAGCCTATCTTTTCCAATAACATAAAGGGGCTTTTAGATATCTATCCCTCACATAATTTGAGTTGTTGTTGCCATATTTTCTTCAGCCTGGAAGCCTCCTTTCTTTTTTTGTACTGAGAAATAAATTGCTAATGAATGTTTCCTTGGGGTTAGATTCTCCCATGTCATAGCCAGTGCTGGCAAGACACTTGTTACAGTGAACTAGCTTCTCTGCTTTCATTTAGCACCAAACTCGCTTTACATATTATCAAAATTTCAAATTTCTTATATGACATGATTCAAATCAGTTACTAATAATGGTCCTTGCTTAGAGTATCTACTCCACTAGTTCTACCTAAGGCTTATAATATTAGAATTAATAATTTATTGAGGTTCAAATGCCAATGTGATATGAAAATTATAAACCCTTTCTTAAATTGTTGTCAACACTTTATCACAAAATTAATCTTCCTTTTAATTTATGGGTTGTAAGAAAATTGGACAGAATACAGATTAAGTTTCAGTAGAAAGAGTAAATTAGGAAGACTTTAGAGAAGTTATTGCTGACAGAAAAAGCAAACCAATGGATTATAGCTGCAGTATAGGACCAGAGGCATCAGAAAAGACTGCATTTCTTTGTGGAACCCCAAAAGGGGATAATTAATGTAGATAGGGATTAGAAAGGCATAAAAGGTTTCCAATTTTAAACAGTTTTAAAAATTGTGATTATTCCACAAAGGTCATTTTTGCTACAGAAAGACACATGTCAAAATAAGAAACTCATCCTGGTTAACTATTCTGTAATCAGATGCTTTCTGGTGCTGCTTGGTGTCTCTCATTTACTATATCCACAGGTCAATGGCACTGTCCTATCTACCTTAGCTTATTTCTACCATTAACATGTTATTATTATTTAGCAAAATTGGCCACAGAGACAAGGAAGATAATTATTTAGTTAATTTTCAGCCAAACATGTTTTGTTTATTTTTTATACTCCTTTCCAGAGCTTCTCACTTCTCCTAGTGTCATCTACTCCCAGGTTTGCTCTCAGATTATAAAGCATTTACAGTTATATGATCAGAGCTGCTAAAGACACTTTTAGTCCCTCTGACAGAGAAGTAATGTGGTACATGAAATTATAGCAAGGGATTCAAAGTCAGCCGAGACCGGTTTGGCTCAGTGTGGGCCTGCAGACTGAAAGGTCCCGGGTTCGATTCCGGTTGGGGGCATGTACCTTGCTTGCGGGCACATCTCCAATGTGGGGCGTGCAGGAGGCAGCTGATCGATGTCTCTCTCTCATCGATGTTTCTGGCTTTCTATCACTCTCCCTTCCTCTCTGTCAATAAAATATATATATAAAAAAACACAACAAAGTCAGACAGGCCTTGGTTAGCCTTTTGATTCTGCAGCTTAATAGCTTTGTATTCTTGGCAAGTTATTTAACATTTGCAAATCTCCATTTCTTCAATGTTACATGATAATATTAATAGTATCTACCTTGTAAAGTTACTGTGTGGATTAAATGAGATTAGAGATGTAAAATTGTTCACAGTACTTCGAATATTATAATTAGTTATAAGCATAGTATTTACATTACTTATAATATTAATACCCTTACTGTAAGTCAGGAAGCTATCCTTCTTTCTCTCCGTTCTTATTTCTTTTCACAAAGATAATTTGGAAAGGTGTAGCTTAAATAAGTTTGAAAAGAGGTAATCTACACTTCTGCATCACTGTCCTCCACTCCCTTCCTAAGTCTGAATCTTAAGGGAAAGAAAGAACTGGCTTAATCATTATTATAAACAAGTAAGTTTGTTTTTTTTTTTCTTTAATTTTCCCTAGGCCTACCACCTCACTCTTGGCTGCTTTGCCCTAACCCACACAGATATTCATTCTCTTAACACTATTTTTAGATACCTTATGGCAGGGACTTGCCAGTTGTTGAAATTGATCCATTGTTATAACCCTATTTCTCTTTAAGGTCATCTTCTCTATCTTCCACTGTCCAGGGAAAAGTTGCCACTGACAATCACATCTATTAGTGTAAAACCTATAATCTCTGATAAGCTATATGCTATGGTACTTGTCCCCAGAGTTTTTCTTAAGAGGGAAATACAAAATAATGTATTTATAACTTCTGAGTGCCCACACTCATTTCTGATTCTGGCAGGGGTCATTGCAGCCAGGTTATATTTTTAAGGCTTGTTCCTTTAAGTTGAAGAGTTCCAACACTTGCAATTGATGAATTTCTTTCTCTATAGTATTGGCTGGTAATTTTTTCTTTTGAATACTGTAAGGCTGGATGTCCCTTCTATCATTTGTCTCTTCTTACTTACAGGGGTGCTGTGAGGGTTAGGTTATATTTTGAAAAAGCTCTGAGCTCCTTGGATGAAAGACATCATAGTGAATGAAAATATACAGAAAATAAATATCATGCTAATTGGTTGCAATGGATCCCTTAAGATGCTCAAGATTCTGTTTTACTCCAGTCCAGCATAGTGAGGTGTTTATCATATATACAGATTCAAAAAACCTCTTTAGATGGGGTAAACAAAATTTAGAATTCTAAAAAGCAATATTAAAAGTCAGAGAAAAATCTCAAGAGAGTGAAGCAGTAGCCAAGCAGACAGACATCCTGAGACTCAAAGAAAAAACTTTAGTTATAGTGTAGGATGAAGCCAATGAGTTTTTTAATAGGTATATTTTGACATACATAAAAATGCAAATTTTATTATTTCTTAACATACTGTGCCAAATACAGATTAAATACTATAGGTTTAGGGACCTTTATTTGAATGATAGTATAGTTAGTAGGTGACATGTGAAAGACAAAGTAGATGTGAGAGAAAATAAAGAGCTTCAAGTGGTTTTAGCCATACTGAATAAGATGTTGAATGTTTTATTTATGAGCTAGTCTTTTGGCATTTGAACTAAAGGGTAAGGTAAGACACATGCCTTTCACTCTGTGCCCAAGACTCATACTTTTAGAAAAATGGTTTTTGCAGAGGTGTAAGCAAAGTTGGGCTCAAACCTTTTTATCTTTGTTTTCCCCATTCCCTTTCCAAGGCACTTACTGCCCTTATTCCATCCTTTAGCTACTTTGACCATCTTGGTTAGTCTTCCAAATTCCAAAGCTTTCTTGCCTGCCCCAACCCTCTCGACCCATTAAAACTTAGCTATCCACTGTCATATTCATTTAAGGGAATTATATTTTCTAATTAAACTATTTTTCTTTCTTTCTCAGAGTATTACATTTAGATTTGATTGGAATCTTTCAGTTACTAAAGCCAGTGGAGAGACAGGTAGCTGAAATTCTAGAAATTATGCTAGAGACAGTGACGAAGAGATTTTTTGGGAAGCCATAATTATAAATAATATGTGCAAAAACATTAATGAATTAGCCTGATAAAACATGAGCAGACTCTTGGTTTGGTCCTCTGGAGGGTTGTGACTATGGTCATAGCTCTACATTGTCACCAAATCCTTCCAACCCTTGAGAAGAAAGATTTTTATAAAATGTTTCTTTCATAATTTGGGAAATACAGATAGGCTTAATGTGAGACAAAAGAGAGAGAGGGTAAAGGAAGAAATGCCTGTTAGGAAGGAAATACAGTGAAACAAATATTGTTCTTGTGTTGAATAATAGTATTATTTTTATTATAATAAGTAAAATATCTTGGGTTAGCTGTAATAGGGGCAAATGTGTGTGGTTTCTGATGAACAGAAATGAAAAAATCCAAGACTTGCTTTATTATTTGTATTAGAAAACAAAGTTAATTATAGAATAAAGATAATAGATCAGGAATGGGACAAGGTAAGGGAAAAAGCATAACAGTTAACATGAGTTGGATATGATTTATATTACTGGGAGGTAACACCAGCAAAGGACAATTTATTTGGGATGAGCTACTATGTTATAATGACTGGGATTTTGAATAGATTAGCAAATAATGAATATCTTAAAGAAAGTTTGTGCTATGTAAATTTTGGAGCCTCTTCATGGCATTTTCCAATAGCTCTGTGAATAATTTAATAGTTTTCAATTATTTTTGGTATGTTGATTTTGCATTTTTTATATGTAACATTGAAGTTTATCCACATGATGATTTAGCTTTATATGGATTATGCAAATAAATAAATTTGTCTCATGGAACCTAAGTGCAGTAATATGCTGAATTGTGCCTCCCCCCTCATTTATATGTTGATATTTTAACATCTAGAAAATTAGAATATGGCTGTATTTGGAAATAACATTTTAAAAGTGGTATTTAAGGTTAAAATATATCATATCCAATATGATTGGTGTCCTTGTAAGAAGAAGAAATTGATTTCTGTTGTTTAAGCCACCCAGTCAGTGGTACTTTGGTATAATAGCCTTAGTATTCAAATACAGGCAGAAACGTATCTGGGCCTCAAAAAGGGCCTAGAATGAGAAAATAGAAAGCTACCATTAACCCAGTGAGTACTGTATCTTGCTTGATTCTCTTTATCTCCTTCATTTTTCTTATACAAAGACTAACATTTTGTTTCTATGCACATGTGGCAAAGTGTAGTGGCCCTATAACTCTCAAATTTAGACTCACATAAAAAGACTGACTTGCAAATTTGTAATCTTATATTTAAATGATTATCTAGGAGAAAATTTGATCAGCTTTAGCTTGGTTCATGTGTCTGCAACTTCGCCAAACAGCTATAACATATTGCAGGAAAGTTAAAGGCACATGGTACATACATGATTGCTAGAGATCCCTTTTATTAAATTTCTTGTCATTTCTAGTTACCCATTGTTTATCTTATTTTTACCACAAGTGCTTTAAAAAGGATGTCTAAAGGTATTTTATCTAGCATTTTAAGGAATTCTGTATGAAGAGATATTTTTCTGCAAGCCTAATCTACTCTATTGCCAGAAACATGTATTATACACTGAGTGGCCAGATTATTATGCTTTCTGAATGTGTAATAATCTGGCCCCTCAGTGTGTGTGTGTATGTTTGTATATATATATATATATATATATATATATATATATATATATATACACAACCTGTTGCATGAATCTGTTCATGGGTTGGGTCTGGCCACCCTGGCCAGGGGGAAGGGACATGGGCGGTTGGCCGGCCTGCTTACTGGTCGAATTCCTGGTCAAAGGGACAATTTGCATATTAGCATTTTATTATATAGGATTTATACTGAGTGGCCAGATTATAATGCATTCAGAAATCATAATAATCTGGCCACTCAGTGTAGATTGTATGTCTGTAACATGTGAAAACATTTCAGTATTATTTATCATGAGACATTTCTATGAATACATGTTTTGGAAAAGCATATACAATAGAGTGTACTATTAGCATATATTAATTCCTATATATATGTCCTATATATAGTAAATATGTCACAGATTTTAGGTTTGTGGGTGGTGGACTAAACTACACTATAAAAGAAAGACCACATTTTAAGAATGCTGTCAATAAATAAATGAAAAGCAGAATGATTTCCTTGTAAAAAATATATCTATGCAATTCATATGATCTAATGGATAGCATTGTTAAACTGGGGGGATTGTATTTTTTTTCTAAATGAAAAAGAAAGTAAACATTTATTTTTTTAATAATTTCAATTTCAAGTGAGACATTTGCATAGCACCACAGCATCTTAATCTTTTAAAAGGCTTTTTCTAAGTCATTTCAAGGACTCTGAAATAATGCTTCCTTTTATGAACTTGACTGCTTGACATTAAAAACAGAACTAATGTTGCCCTTCCTGGTTCAGTATGAAAAAGGAACATGCATTCTTTTTCTTTCTCTGTTCTCAACAGCTCTGTGAATCTTCAAGCAGGAGCTATTTGAAGCTCAGATTGTGTAGTGTTTGGCCATTCCCATTTAACAAACATTTCCCCCTTTTATTATTTTAATTTCAAAGCTCATGTGAGTTAGATTTTCAGAGCTTTCTTTCTATGTGTGAAAAAGAAAACTGTATATTTAAACAGGTCTTTATTCTAAGGAAGGCTAGTTAAGAGTTTTAAGACAAACCAAACCAAAGCAAAATATCAAACAAGCACATTCATGAACTATTCTTTTTAGTTAATATTACATTTCTTTCCAAGTAAAAGAGTGGCCCTATCCAAACAGTTACATGATATATAGTTTATGTAAATATATGCCCATGTGTATATCATATATTTGTTTGTATTTACAAATTATTTGTTAATTTATATTATACCATATTTCAGCATACCAGTATACTGTATGGCAGCATACTTAATATATACATATCTTTATGTTTCGTTTAATAACAAAAACACTGAGCAATAATGGTTTCTATTGCAATCAGCCTCATAAAGGTAAAATAAAATTTCTGACCTTCTCTCCAGCTACACTAATCATTGGATATATTTGTCAAGTCCTTCTCTTCTAGACCCATCAAAACTAGATAAGTATTCTATTAAGAATCTTTCAGATTCATATTCTACCTCAGATGTCAGGAGATATATAATCAAAACTGAGCCTGGAAATGTTTAACAGGTGTGGCTCTGGTGAATAGTATGATCCTCTTGGAGCCAAAGAAGATGCAAGTGAAAATATACTATGAAATAGAATTTGAAGTCTAACTAAAATTTGGCATTAATTTTCACTGACATTCATTGGCTTTAGCTACATCCATTCCTGAAAGGATCTTTGATCTCATGCACAAAAAAATCTGGAGATAACTGATATTTAAGCAACTTTACACTTTGAGCACATTGTAAAGAAGGCTGGAAGCAAGAACTAATCCACTGAATTGGAATAAGTGGTCTCTGATGACTAGCAATTTATTTATTCAGTGCTTCCAGCTTCATGTGCTACTGTTGCTCCAAACATTCACTTTTTTCCATTTATTCATGTCATTTATTCCTACACAAATATTTACTAAGGGCCCATTGCATACCAGGCACTGTGTTAGACATGAGGAATCCAGTGGTCACTAATACATGTATTGATATTGCCTTAGTTACGCTTTCTTCCTGATACAATAGCTTCTTGCTATAAATCTTAGTTACAGTCAATAACTTTTCATAGTAGAAGCTCTCCTGTAAAAGAAAATGTGGCAAGTTTTGAACTTAAAATTTCTTCTTTGCTCTCACTCAACCTCTCTAACAATATGGTCCAGGTGCCTCTTACTTCAACCACTCTAACAATATGGTCCATGAGATACTTACTTCCTACTATAATAGTACATGCCAATCAGAGGCCATCTCTAGTTTTGGAGCCCATATCTGAAGCTATGAATTCTCAGGACTAATTCATCAACCTGAAAGTTCCTTTTAGACTGTGACAAATATTTCACAGACACAAGAGGGAAGAAATCTGTGAAAAGAAATATATAGGCTATAGAAAAAAGATTTTAGGGTCATTGACAAAGGCTAATTTCTTTCCCTTACAAAATAGAGCCACAACTCTTAGGAAATAGTGTATTTAATCAGAGATAGAAAGTCATTAGTATGTCTGCTATCTATACGTTTTTAGAGGTATTACTGTAACCATTATATATATGTATGTATATATAGTATCATACCAATCTATACCAAGTTTGGAATACTACTGGCTTCATGAAATTTATTTAATTTTATAGGTATTACCTACCTGTCTATTGAAATTTCAAAAAAGAGTCATTGTATTTTAACTATGATTACATCTTATTTGGTTGTTAGAAACAACCTTATGATATACAAATTATTATTTTTATTTTAAAGATGAGAAGATTAAAGCATGGAGATGTTATATTCCTTGAAAAATCAAGGATTAGTTAACAAAATACATACTAGCTAAGACTATACTTCAGGCCACCTGAGTTAAGAATTCATTATGTGGCAAGCAATGTATTAAATATTGGGGATGCAGTAGTGAGCAAGAAAGGCAAGTTACTTCTTTAAGCTCACTGACTAACATAGAAGATATATTTACCAAATATCCAACAATAGCTGTTATATTACAAATATGGGAAGAGTTACAAAGGAGAAGCATATGGTCAATAAGAATCTTGAATATAATTTGGCTCATTCTAGGTAACCACCTGAATAAGATTTCCCTGAGGAAGTGATGTATACAATGGACTCATAGGTTGTGTTGGCTTTACCTGGATGTGAGTGAAGAGACAGATATCACACAGACAGAATAATATGTTTAAAGATAATAAATTGTGAAGAAAAGTGGTGAGTATGAAGGGCCTAAATAAGATCTGTGTGGCAAGAGTATAGTGGGCGGCAAGAGAGCAGTGGGTGTACTGATGGAGAAAAGGTAGTCCTAGAATGAGAGGTAGTAGAATAATAAGAGGCATTAGAATGGAGAAGTAGTTCTAGGCTAGCTAATAAAGGGCTTGTATTAATGAATTAGATTGTATCCTAATGACAATAGAAAACCAATGGAGAGTTTTAAGCATGGGTTGGTGTGACAACTTCATTACATTTGCATTCTGAAAAGATATAGGATGCAGATAGATGTGTATACATTATTGAGGAAGTAATTCTATTTGTCAAGACAAAAATGATGGTGGTTTGGGTCAGGCTAGAATAAATAAGTGCACATAATTGGGAAATATTTAAGATGTAAAAGTGGCAAGTCTTAGGGTTGGATTGGATATAAAAGGTAAGAAATATGAATATATTAAGGGTCAGGGGATATGATAAGATTTATATCTTAAAAGGCAGTTTTTAGCTAGTGATCTTTCTTTTTCATCATGGTAACTATTATACTTTCAAAAGTCTTAAAGCTGGAGAGCTGAGAGAAGCCTTAGAGAATAATAAACCTGTTTTTATATTTCATCCCCTTATAAGAAGGAAGACAATACTCTGCAGTGACTGTCACCAATGGATTTGAAGTCAAAGGGAAACTTATTTTTTATGAAAACCATCTCAACACTATTGAACTGCCAAAAGAACACCTTCTGATACATGTACTGTGACTATTTTTATACCTTCAACAATTATTTTAAGTCAGACAGCTAATAAGTGGAAGAACCAGAATTGGGTCCAGATTCTACAAACTCCATATACAATGGTGGATTACTGGAGAATGAGAAGTTCTCATGTTCACAGTTTATACAATTGCTGTCAGGAATCTAGGATTGGGAGTAGAAACTGGCCTTGGAGATAGTAGTCAAGATGGTTATGAGAGAATATGAGGCAGAGGAAATAAATTCTGGAGGTTGTACAAAACATTAGAGTTGACATGTCTGGGTAAAGATGAATATGTTTGAAATATATACTATTGTTGAAGTGCTGATGGCTGCACTGTAACTACTCTCTACAGTGGCTACTTTAATGGAGAAAATGAAGATCATATTGTTTTTAGGCTTAGTGTGTCAATGTACACTACTATGCAGTGACTGTCACCAATGGATTTGAAGTCAAAGGGAAACATTTTTTATGAAAACCATCTCAATGCTATTGAACGGCCAAAAGAACACATTCTGATACATGTACTGTGACTATTTTTATAACTTTTAATAATTATTTCATTCTCCAAAAAGAGACTGGGAGACAAGCAATCAACCATTCAGTGCATTGAAGCTGTGGCTAGGATTTGGTGATCTACACAGAATTTTTATTGTTTAAAGTATTACATATACTAGTACATATATCTCCTTTTATCCCCATAGACCTTTACCCAGCCTCCCCTACCTACTGTCACATGCCCCTCATCCCACACCCCTCCCAGTGTCTTGTGTTCATCGGCAGTGCTTCTATGCACTCATTCAAGTCCTTTAGTTGATGTCTTTCCCCCCTCCCCAACACTCGTCAGCCTTCCTGCTGTAATTTTACAATCTGTTAGGTGCTTTATTGATTCTGTGTCTATTTTTTTGTTCAACAGTTTATAATGTTCATTATTTTCCATAAGTGAGTAAGATAATGTGGTATTTTTATTTTATTGTCTGGCTTATTTCACTTAATATAATGCTCTCTGGGTCCATCCATGGTGCTGCAAATGGTAAGAACTCATTTTTTTAATGTGTTACATGTATACATATCTCCCCATTGCCCCCCTCCCTCCAAGGCATACCCCAACTCCCCAGTGTCTATGTTCATTGGTTATGCTTATATGCATGCATACAAGTCCTTTGGTTGATCTCTTATCTACCTCACCTTTCCTTAATCTTCCTGCTATAATTTGACAGTCTGATGCTTTACTGCCTCTGTATCTATCCTTTTGTTCATCAGTTTATAATGTTCTTTATTATCCACAAATGAGTGAGATCATGTGGTGTTTCTCCTTCATTGACTGGCTTATTTCACTTTGCATAAGGCTCTCCAGTTCCATCCAGGTTGTTGCAAATGGTAAGAATTCATTCTTTTTAATGGCAGCATAGAATTCCATTGTGTAGATGTACCACAGTTTTCTGATCCACTCATCTGCTGACGGGCACCTAGGCTGTTTACAAATTGTAGCTGTTGTAAGTTGTGCTGCTATGAACATAGGGGTGCATAAATAAATCCTTTCTGATTGGTGTTTGTAATTTCTTAGGATAAATTCAAATGTGAGATCCATTTTTAGTTTTTTGAGGAAACTCCATACTGTTCTCCACAGTGGCTGCACCAGTCTGCATTCCCACCAACGGTGCACAAGGGTTCCTTTTTCTCCTCATCCTTGCCAACACTTGTCATTTGTTGATTTGTTGATGATTGCCATTCTGACAGGTGTAAGATGGTATCGCATTGTCCTTTTGATTTGCATCTCTCGGATAATTAGTGACTTTGAACATGTTTTCATGTGTCTCTTGGCCTTCCTTCTGTCGTCCTTTGAAAAGTTTCTATTTAGGTCCATTACCCATTTTTTATTGGATCGTTTATCTTCCTTTTATTAAGTTGTATAAGTTGGCTGTAGATGTTGGAGATTAAACCTTTATCAGTAATAACATTTGCAAATACGTTCCCCCATTCAGTGATCTTTCTTGTTGTTTTGTTGATGGTTTCTTTTGCTGTGCAAAAGCTCTTTATTTTGATGTAGTCCCATTTGTTTATTTTCTCTTTAGTTTCCCTTGCCCTTGGAGGGTTATCAGTGAAGAAGTACTTTTGGCATATGTCTGAGATTGTGCTTTCTGTAGATTCTCTAGTATGTTTTATGGCTTCCTGTCTTATGTTTAAGTCCTGTATCCAGTTTGAGTTTATTTTTGTACTTGGTGTAAGTTGGTGGTCCAGTTTCATTTTTTTGCATGTATCTGTCCAATTGTGCCAAAACCATTTATTGAAGAGGCTCTCTTGACTCCATTGTATGTTCATGCCTCCTTTGTCAAATATTAATTGAGCATAGTGGCTTGGATGGATATCTGGATTCTCTATTCTATTTCCTTGGTCTATGTTTCTTTTCTTGTGCCAATAGCAGGCTGTTTTGAGAACAGTTTCTTTTTAATATAGCTTGAAATCTGGTATTGAGATACAATCCCCTTTATTCTTCTTTCTCAGAATTGCTGTGGCTATTTGTGGTCTTTTTTGTTTCAGATGAATCTTTGGAGGTCTGTGAAATATATCATTGGTATTTTAATGGGTAGTGCATTGAATTTATAGATTGTTTTGTGTAGTATGCATATTTTAATGATGTTGATTCTTCCAATCCATGAGCATGGTATGCTCTTCCATCTGTTTACATCTTCTTCTATCTCTTTTTTCAGTGTCTTGTAGTTTTCTGCACATAGGTCTTTTACCTCCTTAGTTAGGTTTATTCCTAGGTATCTTAATTTTTTTGGTACGATGGTAAATGGGATTGCTTTTTTAGTCTCAATTTCTGTAATTTCCCTATTAGTGTATAGTAATGCCATAGATTTTATGGTATTGATTTTGTATCCTGCTACATTGCCGAATTCATTTATTAAGTCTATTAGTTTTTGGATAGAGTCCTTTGGGTTTTTTATGTACAGTATCATGTCATTTAAAATAAGGACAGCTTTACTTCTTCCTTTCCAATTTGGATGCCTTTTATTTATTCTTGTTGTCTACTTGCAATGGCTAATATTTCCAGTACCATGTCAAACAGGAGGAGTGAGAGTGGTCATCCCTGTCTTGTTCCTGTTCTTAGGGGAAATGGTTTTAGTTTTTGCCCATTGAGTGTGATGTTAGCTGTTGGTTTATCATATATCATTTTTATGATGTTAAGGTATGATCCTTCTATTCCTATCTTGCTGAGAGTTTTTATCAATAAAGGGTTTTTGATTTTGTCAAATGCTTTTTCTGCATCAATAGATATGACCATGTGATTCTTATCTCTCAATTTGTTTATTTGATGTGTAACATTTATTCATTTGCATGTGTTGTACCATCCTTGCATTCCTAGGACAAATTCTATTTATTCATGGTGTATGATATATTTGATGTACTGCTAGATCCTATTTGCTGGAATTTTGTTAAGGATTTTGGCATCTAAGTTTATGAGGGATATTGGCCTGTAATCCCCTTTCGTTGTGTTGTCTTTATCTGGTTGTGGCATTAGGGTGATGCTGGCTTCAGAGAAGGTGTTTGAAAGTGTTCCTTCCTCTTGATTTTTTGGAATAATCTGAGTAGGATAGGTTTTAATTCTTCCTTGAATGTTTAGTAAAACTCTCCTGTGTAGCCGTCTGGCCCTGGGCTTTTGTTTGCAGGAAGCTTTTTGATGACTGCTTCAATTTCTTCCATAGTTATTGGAATATTGAGATATTTAGATTCCTCCTCATTGAGTTTTGGAAGGCTCTGTTTTTTTTTAGGAAAATGTCCATTTCTTCCAGGTTGTCCAATTTGTTGGAATAGAGTTGTTCATAGTATTTTTTAACAATCCTTTGTATTTCGGCAGGGTCTGTTATTTCTCCTCTTTCATTTCTGATTTTGTTTATTTGGGTCTTCTCTCTTTGCTTCTTGGTGAGCCTGACTAGAGGTCCATCAATCTTGTTTATGCATTCAGAGAAGCAGCTCTTGGTTTTGTTGATCTTTTGAATTCTTCCTTGCTCTCCATGTTGTTTATTTCACCTCTAATCTTTACCATTTTCTTCCTTCTGCATACATTGGGCTTTTCTTGTTGCTCTCTTTCTAGCTCTTTGAGTTGTAGGGTTAGGAAATTTATTATCATTGTTTCCTATTTTTTCTGTAGGCTTGTAGAGCTATGAACTTCCCTCTCAAGACTGCTTTCACTCTGTCCCATAAATTTTGTATTGTCATGTTATCATTGTCATTTGGAATCTATGTTCATGATGTTTTTTTTTTTTTTTATTTCTTCCTTGATCTGTTTGGTTACCCAGTCATTGTTTAATCACATGCTGTTTAGTCTCCATGTGTTTGATTTATTTGTATTGTTTTCATTGTAGTTGATTTCCAGTTTCATTCCACTGTGATCTGAGAAAATGCTTGATATGATTTCTATCTTCTTGAATTTGAAGAGACTTTTCTTATGACCTATCATATGATCTATCTTTGAAAATGACCCATGTGCACTGGAGAAGAATGTATATTCTGTGGCTTTGGGGTGAAATGTTCTGAAGATGTCAATTCATTCCATCTGGTCTAGTGAGTCATTTAGGATTGATATTTTGCTGATTTTTTTGTTTAGAGGATTTTTCCAGTGGTGACAATGGGATATTAAAGTTCCCTACTATGATTGTATTGCTGTCCATCTCTCCCTTAATATTCTCCGTGAGTTTTTTTTTAAATGTATTTAGGTGCTCCTATATTGGGTGCGTATATGTTTACCAGAGTTATTTCTTCTTGTTGCATTGTTCCCTTTAGTATTTTGAAGTGGCCTTCTTTATCTCTTGTTATGTCCTTCACTTTGACATCTAATTTGTCAGCTATAAGTATTGCAACCCCATCTTTTTTTTTCTTTCATTTCCATTTGCCTGAAATACCATCTTCCATCCCTTCATTCGCAATCGGTGTGCATCTCTTTTTCTGAGGTAGATTTCTTGTAGACAGCAGATATATGGATCATGTGTTCTTATCTAATTAATCAGTTACTCTGTGTAATTTGATTGGAGGATTTAATCTGTTTATATTTAAATTTATTATTGATAGGTACTTATCTGTGGCCATTTTTAGTCTTACTCCAGAGTTCGTTGCTTCCTCTTTCTTTCTTTTTTACAGCAGACCCTTTAACATTTCTTGCATTGCTGATTTGGTGATGATATATTCCCTTTTTCCTTTTTTGTCTCTGAAGCTCCTGATTTCACCTTCAATTTTGATTGAAAGCCTTGCTGGGTACAATATTCTTGGATTTAGACCCTTTCTTCACATGACTTTGTATATTTAATTTCATTCCCTCTGGCCTGATGAGTTTTTGTTGAGATATCACTAGCTAGACTTATGGGGGTTCCTTTTTAGGTAACTTTCTGTTTCTCTCTGGCCGCTTTTAAGATTCTTACTTTGTCATTGGTGTTTGCCAATTTAATTATAATGTGCCTTAGTGTCAGTTTTTGGGGGTTCATTTTGCTTAGGACTCTGTGAGCTTCTTGGATTTGTGTGGATTTTTTCCTTCCTACATTGGGGAAGTTTTCTGTCATTTTTTCTTCAAACAGGTTTACTATTCCTTGCTCAGTTTCCACACTTTCTGGAACCCCCATTATGTGGATATTGTTTTGTTTTGTATTATCTCAAAGTTCCCTTAGGCTCTCCTCTTCCTTTTTCATTTTTTTTTTTCTAGAGGCTCCTCTTCTTAGGTATTTTTTCCTACCTTGTCTTCTAGCTCACTGATGTGGTCCTCTGCTTCTTCTAGTCTACTTTTGATGCTTCCTATTGAGTTTTTTTTTATAGCAATGATGTCATTTTTCATTTCTTCTTGATTATTCTACATTTCTTCTTGCTTCTTCTTCATTTCCTCTTGGCTCTTCTTGATTTCATCTTGGCTCCTACTCACATTGTTGATTTTGTCTTCCATTCTTTTCATCCACTTTATGACCATTTTTCTGAACTCTTTCTCTAGTAAGTCTATTTCTTCTTAAGTTTGGTTTACTTCCATTTCTGGTGATACCTGCTTTTCTGTCATATGCAGGCTGTGTCTTCATCTGCCCATGGTCTTTCTTCTCGGGGTGTCTGGTTATGTAGTTCTCTGTCCTATGTTGATTTAAAGGCACAAACTATAACACGTCTAGGTACAACACACAAGGGTCTTATCCCAGACAAAATCTGACCTTTTCATGTGGCATGTGGAGTTCCTCTGAGTCCGAGTGTCTGCGCCAATTTGAGAGCAGTATTCTGGGTCCCCGGCTGTTCATTGGGGGCTGCAGCTGTAGGTTTTCAGACCACCATAGACATCCACTTCCTCCTGAAAGATGGCGTGGTCTCTGTGTTCGTGCTGGTGGCTCCGGCAGAAAAAATCCCCTGGCAGTGGGGCTGCCTGATCAGGGGAGCCTGTCCAGCAGTCCCTCTCCTTCTCCTGTAGGATAACTCTTAATAGTCTTCCTAATCACTGTTTCCTTGTTAACTTGAAATATCCATTGTGCCCTGATTCTGATAAGATATTTATAAAATAAATTCTAGCAAATCGGATCCAGAAGTACATCAGAAAGATCATACACCATGACCAAGCAGGATTCATCCCAGGAATGCAGGGATGGTTCAATATCCGCAAATCAATAAATGTGATACATCACATAAACAAATTGAGAGATAAAAATCACATAGTCATATCAATTGATGCAGAAAAAGCATTTGACAAAATCCAACACCC